>CM060106.1:14089275-14211775 GCA_030522415.1 Channallabes apus
CACACATACATACACTATACACACACACCCTTACTTGTACACACATACATACACACTAGGGCTGCACGATATATCGAAAAAATATCGTTATCGCGATAATGGCATGCGCGATAACCATATCGCGAAGAGTTGCAATAAAAACTTTATTTGCCAAGCATTTGTGTGTCCAAATTTGACCAATCAGATGGGCCCTTACTATGTTTATACCCTCTTATATCTTTTATATATATATATATATATATATATATATATATATATATATATTATTTATATCTTTATACTTCATTCTCTCGCGAACTAAGCCCGGATGATCAGAAGACTTAGCGATTAGCCGTTAGCCTTTTGTAGCGTGGACAGTAAACCCCAAAGCGGAAGCAAGCGGGTAGGCAGAATAACCACGCGAATTAGTCACAGGACTCTCACAGAAGGGGAGCAAGGGAAAAACACACATTTAACCCGCGTCCTATAAACACACACTCGAATCAGAAAGTAAACAATCTGCACCGACATGCGTGAACACAGTGACTAAGCTGTATGCGATGGTTTGTTTATTCCTCTTATACTTCCGGGTTCGCGCCCGCATTACTTCCGGGTCCTAGTGCCGGTCGCGGAGCGAGTGTGTGTGCGTGCGTGTATGTGTGTGCGTGTGTGCGCGCGCGTGTGTGTGTGTGTGCGCGCGCGTGCATGTGTGTGTGTGTGACAAATTAATTTTTTTTAATTAAATTTTTGTTTAATAATATTTACTTTTATTTAGTTTAAAAGATGCTCTAGTTTTAAGACACTATTGATGAGTGTATGGTTACATGTAAATAAAAAGTAATGTTTGAAAGTAATTCATATTGTGTTGGCAGGTTTATAGTAACAGCAAACCAGAAATCAGAATATCTGCTGAGGGTTTTAAGTCATTCATAGTGTTTTGAAGTCTAAATATTTGCAACTTACTTGACATATAGTTTCTTTTTAGATTTAATTACATCAGACGAATATCTATTACCTGTTTATTTTAGTATGATCATTACATATAAATAAAAAAATAAAAAAATAGGCAATAATAATAATAAAAAAATGCATCTCTCTAGGGAAATGTTATATCGCATTCAACAACAATATCGCATATCGCATATTTTCCTAATATCGTGCAGCCCTAATACACACTCACATGCACACAATATATTAACATATGTAATTTTTATTTATTTTTTTTAAGTAATGAAAACCCCGTGACCCTCCACTCCACCAACAACTCCAACGTCTTTTAAAGCCTTGTGTCACCCTGTTGTGTTTTGTAGTCCGGTTTATTTATGTTTTATTTTTCTTGTTTGACGATGTGCGATTTTTTAATAGTTTATTGTCTCCCGGGAACAGTTTATTGACCACTTGTCTTGTTTCATTTTCCGTTAACTGTAAGAACTGGTTGATTTGGTCCTCTATGTATCCTTGAGGTTCTTCCTGTGTGTGTGCGATGCTGCATCCTGCTGCTTCTGTGTCCTGTGTTGTGATGTTCAGTGTTTGGCTGCGGGTTTTCCGTTTGTTTATGTGTTCTATGGTGATCGTTTCCTCTCGTTTTCTCCTGGATTTTATTGCATTTTTGTCTTTGGGTGTCGGTGTCGGTGTGCAGGTCTGGGGTTCCTATGCCTCTCCGGTGCTGGCGTCGGGGGCGGGGTCAGTGTTGGAGGCGTGGTCTGCTACTGTACACACGCCTGGGTGTTTACACTCGCTGTGTACAGTAGTGGCGGTGTTCGGGTCAGCGTTGGGTGCGGTGTGTGTCTCTGTGGTGGCGGTGTGTGTGAGACTGACATCCGTGAGTGCCGGCTCGGGTGTTCCGCTGAGGCCCGCGGCGGACTCGGATTCCACTGTGTTTTCTGGCTGACTGTCCCCGCGCTGCCGCTGCTGTTTCCCGGCCGATTCGCCCCCCGAGCTCCCCGGCTCCGTGTGGACAGCTCAGCCTCTTGTGTCCGACGTCCCCGCACTCAAAACACTGGCCTAGGGCCAGGGGTAGCTCAGTGGTTAAGGCATTGGACAACAGTTCGGAAGATCCCAGGTTCAAACCCCACAACCACCAAGTTGCCACTGTAGGGCCCTTATCCCTCAATTGCAATTGTATAATGAGATAAAAATGTAAGTCGCTCTGGATAAGAGCGTCTGCCAAATGCCTAAATGTAAATGTTGTTTAAAACCATGAGGACGTGTCTCCGGAAGGACAGGACGTGCCTAACGCTGGAGCTCTTACACCCGAGCGGGATGGCTCTGATGGGGCTGACGAACCATCAGCTCCCTCGTTTTCGCCTCATCCTGTATAAACGGGGGGGATGTTGGAGATCACCACTCTTGTCGCAGGGGCAGACAGAGGGGTGACCTGGACCGCAGATCCTCTCACGGTTATTCCGCTCTTTATCAGTGCACTCACGAGGTTCGTCTTTTTCAGAAACACCACCACCGCTTTGTTCATCCGGGAGACTGCGTAGATGTTTTCACACCCGACCTGCTCTCCCACCGCTAGCAGTACCTCCTCCACCAGTACTCCAGTGTCCGTAATGCACCTGACGCCATTCCGGAGAGATAAATTCTCCCTGCCGGCCTCAGAGGCCATGGTGCCCCGCTCACTCTCTCTCATGATAATGTTTTAAACTATATATTTTTTTAAAACAACATTCACTAAAGATAATGGGGGGAAACGTAAAGTTTTTTTTAGAAAAGCGCTTCCTCACACCCAACGCATGCGCAGAGAGAGAGTGAGAGAGACAGAGAGAGCATCATAAAGATGAAGGATTTGTTATAAGAGCTGGAGAGACAAAGAGATCTAAAAAGAGTAAGAGATAAAGAAAGTGTGATGGAGAGATGGGAAGGAAAGAGTGGACGAGAGAGAAAGAGAAAGACATTGGGGGAAGAGAGAGAAAAAAGATAAGTAGAAAGTGATGAGAGAGAATGAGAAGGTGAAAGAGATGGAAAGAATGAGAGGGATTGAGAGAGAGTGAGACAGAGAAAAAGACATGAGCAAAAAGTGGTGCAAAAGACAGCGAGCTGGAGAAAATGACAGAAAGAAATAGAGAGAATAAGGAGTAAAGGTGGTGAGAGAGAATGAATCAGGGGAGAAAACAATGAAGAGAAAAAAAGGGGGAAAGTGATGGAGAGAATGAAAAAGATGGAAAAATGATAAGCAGAAGAGATAAAAAGGGATATGAGGGAGAAATAGCAACAGAGAAAGAAATGGATACAATCAGAGGAAGAAAACAATGCAGAGAAAGAGGGGCTTGGAAAAGTGATGAAGGATGAACGGAAGGAGAATAAGAAAATAAGATAAGATGGAGAAAAAACAAAAGAACGTTATTTGTGGAGAACAAATAACGGAGACGAAGAGAATGTGAGGGTGAAAGAGAGACAAAGAGATGCAGGAGAGAGAGTGAGACACAGAAGGAGATCAGTGGATTAAAATCTCTATCTTGGATTGTCTTTTACTCTCTGTCCATCATCACTTTCTCCTTCTGTCTTTCTTCCCACTGGACTCACTCCATCCATCTTCTCATCTCTCTCTCTCTAAAAACGCTGTGGTTTAACTCCACACCTGAAAGTCTAGATAAAGCTTTGTGTTTGGTGTGTGTGTGTGTGTGTGTGTGTGTGTCTGGTTAATTGGCCTGGAGATGTTCTGTACAGCAGGCACTGTTCTACACTCACTTTAAACACTCTCTCTCTGCTGGAAGTGGGTTGTGATGACGGACTGTCAAAACGCTGACTGTGAATGACCACATACACACACGGACACACACACACACGCACACACACACGCAAACAAAGCCAGACCATCCTAATACGTGTACTGTTATTATTGTACGTGCTTCGTTGGATATCTGTGGAATGTTTATATCAAAAGATAAAATGAATGAAAAACATTTATATGATTTATTCATTCAGTATGTGTACCATCTAAATGGTGTAAAGCTGGGTTCAGACCGGATAATAATGTGGTACGAACTCTAGACACTCAGAGGAGAGCACTGAGTCTCCAGACATCTTGTTTTTGTTCTTCCAAACAAACCTGCAGTCTTGGGATGAAAGCAATCGCACTGGGGAGAGAAAAATATATAAAGAAAGAAACCGACACTCTCTGAAAAGCAGATCGTTTTATACGAGTGGATAAGAGCCGCACTTTACCTGAGACTCATTTCAGGAATGAGTGGAAAGAAAGATAAAAAAAAAACAAAAAGTCAAGGTAAGGAAACTTTAAAAAGAAGGAGAGGGAGAAAATTGGGCAACTGAGGCTGAATTTTAAAGGAGAACTGATTTATTTACGGCGGCGCGGTGGTGTAGTGGTTAGCACTGTCGCCTTGCACCTCCAGGGTCTGGGTTCGATTTCCCGGCCAGGCTCGATTCCCATCTCTGTGTGCATGGAGTTTGCATGTTCTCCCCGTGCTTGGTGGGTTTCCTCCGGGTACTCCGGTTTCCTCCCACAGTCCAAAGATATGCAGGTTAGGCTAATTGGCGTTCCTAAATTGCCCATAGTGTGTGATTGGGTGTGTGAGTGTGTGTATGTGTGTGTGCCCTGCGATGGATTGGCACCCTGTCCAGGGTGTACCTCGCCTAGTGCCCGAAGTCTCCTGGGATAGGCTCCAGGTCCCCTGCGACCCTGAACACAGGATTAAGCGGTATAGAAGATGAATGAATGAATGATTTATTTACATTTTAGAACTTGGTCAACATTCAAGGAGTCCCAGTCTTGCTCCAATCTTTAATTGTCCATTCTACCCATTCTACATCCTTTGGGCTTGTGCTTCCCTTTGTGAAGTTTGTATGGGCATCAGGTTAATTGCCTTGCCCAACTGCCAAACAGTGGCAACCTTGCAGTGGCAGGTCTCGAACCCCCAACCCTCTGATCAACAATCTCCAGACCCTTATTTTCCGGAGCCACCGAAACCCCATGGGGCACTAATTTTACAGGCATTGTCCACATAGTCCAAAACGCATCCAACCAATCACTGACAAGACTGAATTCTTTCAAGCGGTCATAGCGCAAAAAATATTATTCTTATTAAAAAAATAATAATAATAAATAAATCACCGGAAAATTTACCCAAACTTAAAGCTGGAAGAAGAAGCACAACTTTTTCTTTTTCTTCTTCTTCTTCTGTAATAGTTCCGACAGATTATTTACTTCTGAGCGACCTGAAGCGACTTCAGATGCAAGGAGCCACAAATATTCCCACCAGGTGTTTCCGATCAGCTTCCAGAGTGAAAGCTGAGTGCCGTCCCATGTGTTAAACTCAAATCGCTGTCAATATCACCATCTTCTCTGACAAGCAGCCCTCTTTTCATCATCATACGCAAGCTGTTGCGGCGCGTGTTCTCAGTGTGATTCTTTAAACCTCCAAAAATCTGTCTCAGGGACTTCATTCTTTATTCGAGTCACTGCGATTCTACCCTGAGCTCTTTATTAGGAAACAATGTGCATGGCGTGTAGCCTCGAGGTGCCCATGCTAAGCATTCGGCTTTTGTCTAGGAGCGTGACTGCGAGGAAGATCTCACAATCTAATGATATGTGTTGTTTGTTAAAAGGACTTGGAAATTTTTGGAAAAGATGGTATATAAGGGGTGTAAGTTACAGTATTTTGTTACTTAGTATCTAATTCAAGGGTTTAGTATACAGTATAGTATTCATTTATTCATCTTCTATACCGCTTGATCTTCTGTACAGGATAGCGCATAGCCTAGAGAGACTTGTCCAGGAGACTAAGAGGCACAAGGCAGGGTACACCCTGGACAGGTTGCCAATCCTAGTTGGGCACACATACACACACACACACACACAACCAGAGGAAATCCACCAGGCACTGGGAGAACACACAACCTCAATGTAGACAGACCCAAGGCGCGAATTGAACTCTCGACCCTGGAGGTGAAAGGTCACAGCGCTAACCATTACACCTCCATACTACCTTCGTGTCTATTAGAGTGTACTATTTGGTAGTTTCGAGCTTAGGGTTGGATTTAGCCATGGATTTAGTATCTATACAAAAGGACTGTTTGGTCATTTAGAAAATATCTCCAAGGAAAATTGTTGTTTTTCTGTCAGAGCCCAAAGCTTTGCTGGATGCTGATTGGTTCCTGACTTGTTATTCTGGGTTTAAAGAGCATTCCATTGCAAATTTCCTTTCCGTATGTAGAAATTTTCCAAGTTTCTTTGAAGCCCAATTGATTGCAGCATTAGGCCACACCCACTTCGGGTGGCTAGTTTTATTATTATTTTTATAATTCTTTTTATTTAATTGGCATAATGGATATCATAATGACTTCGAGCATATGCGAGAGAAGAGAGAGACGGACAGAAAGTGTGAAGCAGCAAGACAGAAGAAGTGTCCCTACACAGGAGAAGAAAGACATCCCTGATGATGATGATCATGATGATGATCATGATGTCTTACCTGAAGCTTTATATCCCCTCAAACGACCCGTCTTCCACACCCATAAATCTGATAAGCCCGTCTCAGAGAGCGCGACAGAGATAACTTTCACGGATCAGTGCGTTTTAATGCAGAAGGACAGAACCTGTTTAAGGAGAGCATTATGGTCTGGAGGGTGCGTGGGCGCGCTTTGTGATAAGGTTTATTGAAGGAGAAACGATAAACTATAAACGATTCTGTCACCATAAGATAAACAGAAATAGCTTCTTTTTTTAATGTTGGCTTTGTAACGGTAATGACCTCACGTGGTCACATGGTCATGGATCCACTATCTGAAGTGATGCAGCGAGAGGTTTATATTGTCGTGTTAAGTACTAATGAGTTATTGTTTCCATGGTAACAGAGGGACTTGTATTGTTGATATAGTGAGGTTTGACTTTTTGTCTTAACTATTATGAAATGAAGCTCCAGTGTCGGTTAACAGCAGCAGTCAAAGCTGTAACGTTAAGAATGCGTTCCCATATACATTACAAAGAAATTATTGTTAGCTAGTGCCTGTTTCTTTTCTGAATATACCTTAGCTGTGCTGCTACTTTAAAAAATGGCAATGTAGCGCAAAACAAGTCAGAGCACAAGATTTGTATGTTCTCGTTTTTTTTTTATCTCAGGCGTTAGAAAATGCTAGCCCTCGGCTTGATAAACTGGGTGGTTTGCAGGTGTGTAATTATGCCGGCGGAGAGGAGATGCCAGCAGGTGGGCTCACACCCTCGAAAGTGTTAACTCACTCAGCCTTCCCAGATGTGACTTATATCCAGTAATCTCTGCACAAACATGCACACAGCTAGTGTGAAACCTGGATCTGGTTCTTTTACACATCGTGAAACACATGCTAATCCTGGATGATCTTAGTTCGACAAAGTGAAAAGTTTTACAAAATGTGTCTGGATAATCTAGAAGTTGTTGCGCGCGCTAGGAAATGTTGACTTGACGAGGTCGCAGGTACGATTGGCTGCTGATGACTGATTACCATGCAAGCAAGCAATGCACTCTGAGCTTAAAGGTCTCCTCTTCCGGGTCCTTAGTTTGGTACTGGGATTTTGCTTTGCTTTGAGTTTCTTAATGACATTTTGGAAAGTCAAAATTATATTTTTAGATTCTTCTGACGCTCTGTAATTAATATTTCATTCGTAATTAGCTTCATTTGGCGGAGGGTTGTTCGATAGAGATCGGAGAATGAGTTCCAGTTCGGAATTGCTTTTCCTAATGAGGACTTATGACCCAAATAATGAGTTTTGATGAACCAATTAATCCCTGATGAGTTCAAAAATAAAGCGACTATGTATTAAAATTCCCAGCCAAAAAAAAAAAAAAGTTTGCTGTAGAATTTATCTTCACTTTTTACACTTCAAAAAATCAATAAAATGTCACTTGGCCATGGGGGTGGTTAAACTTTTGCTGTTTTTAAGAAACCGTACTGTATAGCACTCGTGCCAGTTTTTCGCACTTTTAAACCTGGATAAATTGATTTTTTTTTCACCTTTTATTCAACAAAAGCAGAAGCCTCGTTGTCAGTCGCAGAAACATGATTAAATCTGACAAGCCGGTTTGGTTATTATGAAATAACGCGTCTTTGCCTGTGGCTAATCCGAACATCTCGTGCGAGATCAGATTGCGTTTGGCTTCTGCTCGAGATCTCATGAATAAACACGCCACCTCATTTAAATACAGAAATTCGTCGCATTACTATGCAAATGAGGCGGGAAGAAGATAGACTGAGAACCAGAGAGGCGGAGAACGAGTCGGAACCTGAGCTTGCGCTCAACTGGAATTGGGACACCGCGCTAGTCGGAAACGCATTTATTTGTTAAGACCCTAGCTAGCTTTTTAGGTTTTAACAAGTTAAACTAACACTAGCTACCCTAGACAGTAAGATAAATAAGATATGTAAGGTATAGAACAAATGAGGTCATGCTGTTATGGCAAAATAATCAACACCATGATGTTGCAATGAAGCAATTTTAACGGTACAATTGAACCCTCCTTTCTTATATATCATAGCGTAATTTAGCAAAATTCAATTAAATTCAATGTTAATTATATAGCGCTTTTAACAATGACCATTGTCTCAAAGCAGCTTCACAAAAATTAAAAGAAATTTAAAGAAGGAAAATTTATGGAAGTGTGTATGTGTGAGAAAAATGTGTCTAGATAATAACGAGATTGTCTTTGATGAGCAAACCAAGGGTGAAGGCGACAGTGGCAAAGAAAAACTCCCTGAGATGGCAAACCTTGAGAGGAACCAGACTCAACAGGGAACCCATCCTCATTTGGGTGATAACAGATAGAAATTATATAACATCATGTGTGTTATGCAGCAGAAAGTTGAATATACTGTAACAGAAGTTCTTTAAATTAACATGAAGTCCAGTTCAGCATAGGGACGAGTCAGCAGGTGCTGAGGGCAGATGGGGACTGGATCACTGGAAGCACAGGAGCAGCATGTGTAGCTCCAACCATCATAAAGCAGAATCCAGCTGGAGCTGGTCCTTCTCTGGATGCCTCAGGAACCTCGCAGGGTCGGCCTTTGTCTACTGAAGCTGGCACAATCTCCCGATGCCTCGGGATTACGCATTTAATTTTTAAAGGAATATGCAGTATTGTGTGTGTGTGTGTGTGTGTGTGTAAATTAATTATCTAATTATAGTTCTTTCTGCATGCGAAAGGTTAACATCTCACTTATGACATAATGTTTTATTTTTAAAAACTGATTTTTCTCCTTTTTATATATAATTCTATATATGTACAGTGGTGTGAAAAACTTTTTGCCCCCCTCCTGATTTCTTATTCTTTTGCATGTTTGTCACACAAAATGTTTCTGATCATCAGACACATTTAACTATTAGTCAAAGATAACACAAGTAAACACAAAATGCAGTTTTTAAATGAGGGGTTTTATTATTTAGGGAGAAAAAAAATCCAAACCTACATGGCCCTGTGTGAAAAAGTAATTGCCCCCTGAACCTAATAACTGGTTGGGCCACCCTTAGCAGCAATAACTGCAATCAAGCGTTTGCGATAACTTGCAACGAGTCTTTTACAGCGCTCTGGAGGAATTTTGGCCCACTCATCTTTGCAGAATTGTTGTAATTCAGCTTTATTTGAGGGTTTTCTAGCATGAACCGCCTTTTTAAGGTCATGCCACAACATCTCAATAGGATTCAGGTCAGGACTTTGACTAGGCCACTCCAAAGTCTTCATTTTGTTTTTCTTCAGCCATTCAGAGGTAGATTTGCTGGTGTGTTTTGGGTCATTGTCCTGCTGCAGCACCCAAGATCGCTTCAGCTTGAGTTGACGAACAGATGGCCGGACATTCTCCTTCAGGATTTTTTGGTAGACAGTAGAATTCATGGTTCCATCTATCACAACAAGCCTTCCAGGTCCTGAAGCAGCAAAACAACCCCAGACCATCACACTACCACGACCATATTTTACTGTTGGTATGATGTTCTTTTTCTGAAATGCTGTGTTACTTTTACGCCAGATGTAACGGGACACGCACCTTCCAAAAAGTTCAACTTTTGTCTCGTCGGTCCACAAGGTATTTTCCCAAAAGTCTTGGCAATCATTGAGATGTTTTTTAGCAAAATTGAGACGAGCCTTAATGTTCTTTTTGCTTAAAAGTGGTTTGCGCCTTGGAAATCTGCCATGCAGGCCGTTTTTGCCCAGTCTCTTTCTTATGGTGGAGTCGTGAACACTGACCTTAATTGAGGCAAGTGAGGCCTGCAGTTCTTTAGATGTTGTACTGGGGTCTTTTGTGTCCTCTCGGATGAGTTGTCTCTGTGCTCTTGGGGTAATTTTGGTCGGCCGGCCACTCCTGGGAAGGTTCACCACTGTTCCATGTTTTTGCCATTTGTGGATAATGGCTCTCACTGTAGTTCGCTGGAGTCCCAAAGCTTTAGAAATGGCTTTATAACATTTACCAGACTGATATATCTCAATTACTTTTGTTCTCATTTGTTCCTGAATTTCTTTGGATCTTGGCATGATGTCTAGCTTTTGAGGTGCTTTTGGTCTACTTCTCTGTGTTAGGTAGCTCCTGTTTAAGTGATTTCTTGATTGAAACAGGTGTGGCAGTAATCCGGCCTGGGGGTGACTACAGAAATTAAACTCAGGTGTGATAAACCACAGTTAAGTTATTTTTTAACAAAGGGGGGCAATCACTTTTTCACACAGGGCCATGTAGATTTGGAGTTTTGTTTCTCCCTTAATAACGTAAACCTTCATTTAAAAACTGCATTTTGTGTTTACTTATGTTATCTTTGACTAATAGTTAACGGTTTTTGATGAGCAAAAGTGTGACAAACATGCAAAAGAATAAGAAATCAGGAAGGGGGCAAATAGTTTTTCACACCACTGTAGGTCCTCACAACCTACATGGTACAAAATATCTTTGTTAAGTGCTGTTAGGAGCGTCCCTAGTCACCACAGGGCCAATCAGAAGCCTAGACAAAACGCCATTACTGGTTCCACCATGTTGAAGTCCGACCGGCTCTGGTCCAAAACCGTTGTCGCTGTCTGTGTGGTCCGTGTCTTCAGAGTTTTATATGTAGCAGCAGTGAGCTTCGTAGATACATTCAGGCACCTCTGTTTATTATTAACGTAATGTGCAAGTAACTGCGCAAGTACAGTATGTGCACATGTGTAAAAAGTCCAGTAAGCAACATTAACACAGTGATTAGTTTACGTACGTCCACCATTGCACATAATATCCTCATAAACAAATCTGACGTCCAATCAAGGAGACTAGCACATAGACAATGACACCATTGGGCCAAGGTGACGTTACAACGAACCAAAATCCCAGAGTTTTGGAAAACCTTCACTTTGTACGGAGTTTTCCAAAAGTTCAGTTTTCAGTTATCTTAAACTTTGTTTGCATGTGGATGAAAAGTCAAAACACGGAGAAAAATCTCTTTTTAAAAATACCCAGTGATGTGGACATGGCCTAAGACATGCGAAAGGTACACATCATGGACATGTCATGCATGGCGGCAAATAGTCGGTGGCCAAGTTGGCCCTGCGCTTTAGTAAGGCGCATGCTGGTCTGGTGGATGGCAGAAAAGATGGTGGCTTGACCAACTCAAATAAGTCATTCCTGATGACACCCTCGATTGGAAAAACCCCGCTTTGCCAAAAGGGATAAACTTTGCTAAAAGCACAAATAAAGAGCTCACACTGGGAATATTATGCTTTAGTTTTGTTGCTGTTTCTGACTCACTTCTGTCTGATGTGAGAATTCAACTAAAACAGCTATCCTACAGCTAGGCAAATAAACAACAACAGTATTTTGCGATCATGTCCCGATTGGTTCTTAGAAATTCAGACGTGGCCGTGAAATGTTTTTGCTAACAAACAAACTCAGTGAAATAGCTATTGCGGAAACTGCATCGCTGTGGCTTTTCCATGCTGTGTGGGACTAGTTGTAAAAGATGCCCATGTCTGGACAGTGAGATTACACCGTAAGCTTCTTGACGTTTTTTGTAATACCAGCCCTGATATTATACAATAGCGTGTTGTAGTCGTGTGCTGTCTGTATTACTGCGCGTGTACGTTTGCTTCTCCGCGTCTGCCGCTCACGTCCGCTATCTCACCGCAGAGGAAATATGAAACGTATCTAAAATTGCCTAAGTTTACATTCAGAGCTCTTCCAGAGCAGCGCGGCTCAAAATGAAACGGGGTGTATGATAAGGAGAGGAGGCATGGGATGAGGAGATAGAGAGCCAAAGGACGAAAGAGAGCGAGTGAGAAAGAGAGAGAGAGTTATGGCTGATGGTGAGATGGGAACCAGACTGAAGATAGAGAGGGACAAAGAAAAAGCGTTAGGGAGAGGGAGTCTGTAATGGTCCATCAGAATGACCTCATTGGTTCAGCAAGCACAGAAGGACAAGTCGCTTTGGAAAGAGAGAGAGAAACAGAGATTTCAGAATGATGATGGAAAATCAGGAGGCATTTTTGGAACTTGTCTGGAACTGTCTAGCCTGAGACAAACCTACTCCAAGATATGAACACATGTTGTGTGTGTGTGTGTGTGTGTGTGTGTGTGTGTGTGTGTGTGTGTGTGTGTGTGTGTGTGTGTGAAATGAGTGTGACCTTGTTGGTTCAATAAGCTAAGGAGGATGAGTGGAAGAAAAGTAATAATAATTCATATTCTTCATTTACAGCAGTACAGTAAGTCACTCTCTCTCTCTCTCTCTCTCTCTCTCTCTCTCTCCCCATCCCACCCATGTCTTCTTCCTGTGTATATTAGTTTGTCCTTACTCAAAGGGTACAAGCTGTGTGTGTGTGTGTGTGTGTGTGTGTGTGTGTGTGTGTGTGTGTGTGTGTGTGTTTCCAGCAAGACATCATCATTTCGTCAGAGATGGAGATCCGGAACGATAAAGTGAGGAAAGGAAACGAGCCAAGACATGAGACAGGAATTGATAAGGAGGGAAAAAAAGGGTTTTATTTTAAAGGAAAGTTAGAGGATGAAAGATAAATGAGAAGGATAAGAGAAAGAAAAAAAATCATATAATATGAATAGGAAAGGCAGAAAAAAAAATAACAAATGAATGGAAAGAACAAACGTCTCTTTATTATAGAGCAACGTAATAGCCATGGAGGTTCAAGGACATGTGACTAGCCTCCTGACCAACCGGAATAGAGCATTCAGAATCACATGGTTAAGGATTCTACTTGATATTGCGGAAGAAATGGTGACTGTAACTGTAGCCGTTACTCTGGGGAATACATCAAGATCAGGATTTGTTTTTAATGTGCGGTGCATGTACGCTAGCAATCGAATGCTACAGTAGCACGCCAAATGTCGCTGCATTCAGCACTCTCATTTTGCTATGAGTGAAAAAATAAATTGCCTGCTAATAGTCTGAACTCTAATCATCACGTTAAAACGTGATCCAGCTTTTCTCATTCGTTGTCGATTTTTCCTGTACCATATCCATCTAACTGTTGTGACTGCGCCTCTGATACTGGCTTTAATATCGTCATTTGTGCACTAGACACTCACCCAGAGTGTATACAATGGTATATGGGTTCAATTTATAGGCAGAATGCTGAGTGCAATGCATGATGGGTGCCATATCAATAAAAATTTATTGCTTTTACTGTGCTCGGAGATTTCAAACAGGAGTCGATCTTCCCGGGCTGCTCTGGTTTCTTCAGTATGGGTCAAACCTCATATACTGATATTTACTGAATGTATAATAGCTGAATATCTATGTTTGTTAATATGACAAAGTTCTGACCTTTATCCTGTTTCATGTTTGGAGAATGTCACGGAAAAACACAGTAATATAAGCTTGTTTCTTAGAAGATTTTAACATGGGCTGAAGAGTTCCAGAAGCATTGGGCCATGGTGATGGAACTTTTGGGAATATATGGCGCTTTTCCACTGCATAGTACGGCACGACACGGTTCAGTTCAGCTCACTTTTGGGGGGTTTTCCACTGGGAACAGTACCTGGTACCTGGTCGTTTTTTTAGTACCACCTCATCCGAGGTTCCAAGCGCGCCGAACCGTTACCACAACGTGACGTGTAAACTCTGCTGGTCACTGATTGGCCGGAGAAAATCGTCATTACTGCGTCACTGAGCTTGCGACACGAGACAACAGAACCGCTATATTTAGAACAGCCAGAGAAGGATCGGACGCACCTTTTTGTATTAACCAAAATTTTTCTTTGGCTGCCATCAGCCTCTTTCGTCTTGCTGTTAAAAACATCCACATGCTCCATTGTTGTGTGTTTGTTTGTGGCACGATTACGATGATGTCACGGCAGTAGAGGCGCGACACGTGAATAATCCCGCTCACTCTAAAGCGTTACTAAACTGCAGTGGAAGCGCAAACCGAGCCGAACTGAGCCTAACCGAAGTGAGCTGTACTGAACCGTGCTGTGCCGTACTATGCAGTGGAAAAGAGGCACCATAAGACCCCATGTAGCCTATATAGGAATCTGGAAACTTAAGGACCTTGGATTGAAGGGGACACAGGACCCTGTATGTAACATGGAGTCCTAGGTTTAATCTTGTATGTTAAATCCAAGGAAAAACATGTAATGAATTAGGTTTAAAGCAGAGCCCTAAGACAGTTCCCTCAACACTTAAGTTCCTCAAGGTTGATTACTGTCCCTCCTCCTAAACTCCTTCTTCACCCATGACTTGTTCCTGGTTCCAACACAATAATCAAATTTGTAGATGACACCACAATGGTACAGAGAGAAGATTCAGCCCCTGGTGGTATTTTGTGAGTACAGTACTTGGGAGCTCAACACCAAGAAAGTGAAGAAGCTTTGTGGATTTTAAAATTTGGAGATCACACTCAAGCATTGATTCACAACAATGGAGCGGATGGTGAATGTGTACCCAGCTTTGGGTTCCATATCTGAGTTTACATCTCTAAGGACCTCCCCTGGTTCCTGGACACCTCCATATTAGTAAAAAAAAAATTCAGACAAGACTTTACCAAAAAGCCCTTTTGGGATCCAGGATACTGGTGGACTTGTACCATTGAGAGCATCTTCAACAACCGCATCTCAATGTGCTATGACATGGGAAGCCAATCTAATATGGCTTTTCTCAGAAAGATAAAATGAGAGAAAACAGGGTCCTGAATGCCTTGAGAAATGGGATTCGGTATGTTTATGGGAATGGTTGTCGAAGATCTCATTTTAAATTTGTTCCCCTTTGCTAATGTTTCTGGGTAGGCTTTCCACTAGATTGTGGAGCATAGCTGTGTGGATTTGTTTTCAGTCAGCTGCAAGAGCATTAATGAGCTAAGGAGCAGGTGTTGGGATGTCGAGGAGTCTCCAGTTCATCTTGAAGGTGTTAAGTCAATGCTCTAATTCTTCTATACCAACCTAAACACTCCATGGAGTCAAGTCAAGGCAAGTCAAATTTATTTATAGCACATTTAAAAACAACCGAAGTTGACCAAAGTGCTGTACAACAATGAAAGGAGTAAAACCACCAGAATTATTCATTCATTCATTCATTTTCTATACCGCTTAATCCTGTGTTCAGGGTCGCGGGGGACCTGGAGCCTATCCCAGGAGACTTCGGGCACTAGGCAGGGTACACCCTGGACAGGGTGCCAATCCATCGCAGACCACCAGAATTAAACAGCATAAAATGAAAGCAAATAAAATTAAATTTAACTATGTAAAAATAAATAAAAATCATTTAGTAACAGTTAATATAATGAAATAATGCATAAATAATTTAATTTAAATAAGTAATCAATTAAACTTAACTAAAAAGTAAAACAAATAATTAAAAAGAATAAAAGGGATCGAATGTTTCAGCCAGGTGTAAAAGCCATTGAAAAGAAGTGAGCTTTCAGTCTGGATTTAAAAGTTTCTAATGTAGGTGCTGCTCTAATAATAAATGGTAAACCATTCCATATTAGGCGCAGCGACAGCAAACGCTCGGTCACCTCTGAGTTTTAATCTAGAACTTGGGACAGAGAGGAGTAACTGATCTGAGGATCTGAGATTTCTTGATATTGTATGCGGTTGTAAAAGCTCAGAGAGGTACAGAGGTGTAAAACCATTTAGTGATTGAAAATCAATCAGTTAAATTTTTTTATCAATATTGTAGCTGTAGAAGAGAGAGCGATGACTGACTGATTCCTGTATATAACGCATTACAGTAATCAAGTCGAGATGAAATGAAAGGGTGAATTACTTTCTCAAAATTTGTGAAAGATAATAAAGGCTTAATCTTAGCTAAAATTCTCAGTTGGGAGAAACTAGATTTAAACACTGATTTTATTTGTTTATCAATTTTAAAATCATTATAAAATGTTTCGCCTAAATTTGGTACAAATGGTTACAGTACTACGCTAATGGAGCAGTTAATGCCAGGAGCACACAAGGAATCCATTTTTCCAAAAACAATCTCAGTTTTATTTTCTTTTAATTTGAGAAAATTTTGAGACATCCATGTTTTAACATCATGAACAAGGTGGTCTTCAGAGAGGTGGCTTTGTCTACAAGGGACATGTTGGAACAGGATTGGCCCCTTTAGTTTCCATCAAGGGACAACTGTGGGATTCCAACTTTGTGGAAGAGCCATACTGTATATTGACCTTGTGCAGACGCATGACTACCTGATGTCAGCCACAACAGCAGAGGGAAGTAACATCAACCTGATGTTGGTCTATGATGTATTTTGCTTAATAAATATGTTCAAAGTGTATTTCCAAGCCAAACAACAGCAGAAAGATTACTTGATGACATACCCAATTAACTGATGCTTTGTCGAACTGATAAAACAGTAACCTAGCATTCGATACATTCTCTTCTGATGATTATTTTTATACAGAGCATGATGTTGTAGACTTTGTAACTCATTAAAAAGAAAAAACAAATATGAAAATGGATGAAGATGATTATAAGGATATTAATTTGCAGAAGTTATCATAATTTATTTCTTTTTTTATCATATACAGGGTGGCAAAAAAGTTGCCACCAATTGTGCAAGTTCTCCCACTTACAAAGATGAGAGAGGCCTGTAATTTTCATCATAGATATACCTGAGAGACAAAATAAGAAAAAAATAAAATAAAATAAAAAATAAGAAAAAAAAGCCAGAAAATCACATTGTAGAATTTTTAAAGAATTAACTGGTAAATTCCTCAGCAAAAATAAGTATTTGGTCACCTACAAACAAACAAGATTTCTGGCTCTCACAGACCTGTAACTTCTTCTTGAAGTCCTCCACTCGTTACCTGTATTAATGGTATCTGTTTGAACTCATTATCAGTATAAAAGATATTTTTCCACAACCTCAAACAGTCACATTCCAAACCCCACTATGGCCAAGACCAAAGAGCTGTCAAAGGACACCAGAAACAAAACTGTAGACCTGCACCAGTCTGGGAAGACTGATGGAAGACATACAAGGCCACTGATAATTTCATTCAATCTGGGGCTCCACGCAGGATCTCACCCTGCGGGGTCAAAATGATCACAAGAACTGTGAGCAAAAATCCCAGAACCACACGGGGGGACCTAGTGAATGACCTGCAGAGAGCCGGGACCAAAGAAACAAAGGCTACCATCAGTAACACACTGCGCCGCCAGGGACTCAAATCCTGCAGTGCCAGACGTGTCCCCCTGCTTAAGCCAGTACATGTCCAGGCCCATCTGAAGTTTGCTAGAGAGCATTTGGGTGATCCAGAAGAGGATTGGGAGAATGCCATATGGTCAGATAAAACCAAAATAGAACTTTTTGGTAAAAACTCAACTCTTTTTTTTTGTGGGGGGGGGGGGGGGGGGGGGGGTTCCAATTTTCTCCTCAATTTAGTCGTAGCCAATTCCTAGCGGGGCTCCCACATTAAGGCTATCTCTACCACTCAGTCGGGAGGGCGAAGACTATCCCGTGTAGGCCACAAAGGTGTGGCTTCGTAAGAAACATTTCAAGGTCCTGGAGTGGCCTAGCCATTCTCCAGATCTCAACCCCATAGAAAATCTTTGGAGGGAATTGAAAGTCTGTGTTGCCCAGCAACAGCCCCAAAACATCACTGCTCTAGAGGAAATCTGCATGGAGGAATGAGCCAAAATACCAGCAACAGTGTGTGAAAACCTTGTAAAGACTCACAGAAAACGCTTGACCTCCGTCATTGCCAACAAAGGGTATATAACAAAGTATTGAGATGAAATCTTGGTTATTTTCCACCATAATTTGCAAATTGATTCTTTAAAAAATTTATTTTGTTTCTTATTTTGTCTCTCATAGTTGAGGTATACCTATGATGAAAATTACAGGCCTCTCTCATCTTTTTAAGTGGGAGAACCTGCACAATTTTCTGGCTGACTAAATACTTTTTTTGCTCTACTGTATGATGCTTCACATTTAACATTATGTAATGGTGACATTTCAAGCTTCCTAATCAATAGGTAACTAACTGTTCTGGGGTTGAATCCCAAATAATGTAAAATGGAAAGCTAGTGTACTACATTATGTAGGGTGGTGAATCCATTGTTACACTCGCAAAGTAGTTCTCTTGATCAGGGGATAGACAGGGATAGGGGATTCAGACGTGCGTTAAAAGCTAGTTAGCTTTGTAGATAGTGAAACACAACAAGATGATTGTTAGCATGAGTGGATTTGAATGTGGATTTTGGAGCTTTGGGTTAGAGACCTATCCCGGAACATTCTGTCCCGCTCCCGCCCGCAGTATTCAAGTTTTGTCCCGCTCCCGCCCGCAAAAATCATTTAAGTAGTTTTATTAAAATTTTGTAGGGAAGTGGCGATGACGAGGGCTGGGGGGTAGCGTGGCGCTGAGCGGGGGGGGGCAGGGCTGGGGGGTAGCGTGGCGCTGAGCGGGGGGGCGGGGTAGGGGGGCAAGCGTGGCGATGAGCGGGGGGGGGCGGGGAGCAATTGAGTATAGAACCACTACTGAGTAGATAAATAATACAGTATTTGTTTAAAAATAAATCAATTTTAAGATAATTCCATTTTGTGGGAGTCCCGCGATTAATGTTATTCTCCCGCATCCCGCACATACATGAGGACCTTCCCGCCCCCACCCGCATTCACCCATCAAATTTTGTGCAGGTCTCTACTTTGGGTTTAGCTCAGTGGTTTAGGCGTTGGACTACAATTTGGAACATCCTAGGTTCAAATCGCACAACTGCCAAGTTTTCCCTGTTGGATCTTTGAGCAAGGGCTGCTCACACATATAATGAAATACAAATGTAAGTCACTCTGAAAAAGGGCATCTGCCAAATGCCTACATGTATTACCAGGGTCATAGATACATAACCATAATGCAAACCATTTTGTGGAAGATATGCAAGGATTCCATGAGTACATTTATTTCATTCAATATCAAAACCTAATTCAAGTTGTGATATTTTGAGCCCGTGGTGCTAACTCCCTAAAGTGCATTAGTCAAGCATCTATAATTAAATCTATTATAAAACTGCTTAACAGTGAAGTTGCGGTCCACCACCAGCTTTGATTTATAAGTGCTTCGGCTCGGCTCGTAAACTCGTTATCAAATGTGTGTTTGTGCCGCATCCCTGAAAAGCGCTGGTGTGGATGACTGATCTGATTCCAGGACTAATGACCACCAGGTGCACGCTTTTATTTCCTGCATTAAAAATGCGTATAGCTTTGGGGTGGGGATGAGATAAAAAAGAAAATACATTGTTAAACTTTCTATCTGACCTTTCACTGATAGGCCACTATGCAGACCTGTGACAGCAAAAAAAAAAATAGGATACATCAAAGTTCAATAATGCAGATAGACCAGACTGTTGGAAAAAATGAGTGTATTAGATGGCTCACAGTGTACGTGATAGACTTTTTATAAAGTACAGTCTTTGGGTCGCTGGTCGTAACTTGCGCCATTGATTTGCAATAGAATCCTGTTCATTACTCTTTCTAACAGCTCTCCTGGTTCCAGATCTAATATTTCATGCTCGTAGGTCATTTCTCAGGTCCAGATGGCTCCTCATATATTACCATAACCTCATTTTTTCTTCTCCCTTTCTCTCACACACAACCATTTGCCCATTAAAAACGTTGACTCGGTGTCTATCCGGACATCCATGAATCACACTTGCAAATTTTTAATCGCGAGCGGTCCCCTGCTTAATCAATATCGCCGCAAAAATGGAAACGAATCCCAGGTGCGTCTAGATTGTGTCTCTTCTTTGTTCTTTCCACGCAGAATGGTTTTAGAACCTTTGACCCATTAGGGATGTTTATATCTTTCTGTCATTCCTGTCAGTGTTGTCTTTCCTGGCTCGTCCTGCAGGACGTCCTGACCTTGCAGATCGTCGAGAGCGGGATTAAATGAGAATTGATTTCTTCGACTGGAGGCGTGGTATGCAGCCAGCGTTCAGCGGTTTGGAGAGAGCGAGCCAAGCGGGAGATGCCGGGCCTCATAACTAAACAGAGGCGTCTGGACGAAAATCTAATTAAGGGACGGGATAAGAGGATGAGACGGTGGAATGTAGAGGACAAATAGTCGAGAAGAGCATATCAGACATTTATTGTTACATTTAGTACTTGGTTTAGAGTTTGACAAGATGAGAATTAATTTATTCTGTTATAATTTTACATCATATCGTGACAACAAAGCCATTTTACATTGTTTTTCCATTCACCGTCTTCCCCTTCTTCTTCTCGTCATATGATTAACTTAAATAAGACCCACTCATAATGTAGGCTACTTTTGTCCAATCGCATCGCATGATTCCCAGCATCATATTCAACCCATAAACTTGCATTTGCTATATTTCAGCACCTAAACCAACATTACTGGGGTCTCAAGATTGTTAATAGTAATGTGAATACGTTTGTTTTTACTGACTCATTTGGAGGAATCGAAATCGTCTATGAGTCGACTTCCAAAAGACTCATTTTCAAATGACCCTTTTTAAAAAAAAATGTGTATTATTATAAAGTCTTTTTTTCCTTAACCTTAAACGAGTTAGAGAAAATAATTCACTACATACTTACTAAACATAATGTTGAATAAAGTGAAATTTTTTTATACTTAAGTAAAGTAATTTCATGTCTAAGAGCATTGGAGAGAAAACTAATCCCCCAGGACTGACACTTTACTCAAGATTTCGACTGATTTTGTATTTTTTTTCTTTCATGAGGACATAGCACACATGTAGTGACGGCGGGTCGTCACGGTCCTCGGAGACCACTTCTGTGGCAGGTATTTGATGCGGCGTTTAAGAGGGTGAAGTGCATGCTAATGTGACAGCTCTGAGTGTGTACATGGAGCTGTAGAGACGGGCCTCATTAGAAATGTCCCTGTGTGTGAGAAAGGACAGAATAACACTCCATCATAGAGACAGTGACAGAGGCAGAAAGAAAGCGGGAACGCTGTTTCTTTCAAGGTTACACAACTTATGAGGGATGATAGACGTTTTTGTTAAATAAAAAACACATATAAAAAAAATTATATATATATATATATATATATATATATATATATATATATATATATATATATATATATATATATATATATATTGCCAAAGGTATTCACTCCACCATTCAAATCATTGAAATCATGTGTTCCAATCCTTTCCATGGTTGCAGGTGTATAAATTCAAGCACCTTGGCATGCAGACCGCTTCTACAAACATTTATGTAAGAATGGGTTGCTCGCTCTCAGGAGCTCAATGAATTCCAGCGTGGTACAGTGATAGGACGCCACCTGTTCAATAAGTCCAGTTGTGAAATTTCCTCGCTACTAAATATTACACAATCAACTGTTCGTGGTGTTATAACAATGTGGAACTGATTGGGAACGACAGCCACAAAGTGGAAGGCCACATAAAACACCAATGCTGAGACTTGTAGTGTGCAGAGGTCACCAATTTTCTCAATTCTCAAGTCAATAGCTACAGACCTCTAAACTTCATGTGGCCTTCAGATTCGCTCAAGAACAGTATCTAGAGAGCTTCATGGGATGGGTTTCCAAATTCAAGCAGGTACATCCACGCCTTATATCACTAAGTGCAATGCAAAGCATTGAATGCAGTGGTGTAAAGCACCAACCGTGGACTCTAGAGCAGTTGAAAGATGTTCTCTGGAGTGAAAAATCATTCTTCTCTGTCTAGAAATATGATGGACAAGTCTGGGTTTGGTGGTTGCCAGGAGAACGATACTTGTCTAACTGCATTGTTCCAAGTGAACAGTTTGGCGGAGGGGGTATTATGATGTGGGTTTTTTTTTTCAAGTGAACAAAACTGGCTGTGCTCTCTGAAGATGCATGCTCTGCTTGTTCTGTCAATCACACTGACACTAGCCAATCATCGTTTGTGGAAGAGTATGGATAGCATTTTCCGCCATCCTGCGATGCAGTAATCATAAACCAAGGATAATTGAACCATATAAGAATAAATGTTAATAAATGATATCTTTATCCAGATTGCAATGACAGATTCTTCCCTCACTGTTTTTCCTCATGATGAAATGATTGTTACTCATCCACATTTTATGGTCTACCAAATCATTTACGTCCACTAATCTCTCTCTCCAGAAAAACACACACAAAGTTCTGAGTGTATTCGTACGCACCTGGCACATTGTTGGTGTCTCTGAGAGAGACAATAAAGGAAGAAGAGAGAAGAGACAACATGATGTTCAGAGGTCTAAATACATTTGAAAATGGATGGGTTCTTTTGTTTTAGAATGTGTGTGTTGTAAAGTGTCAGTTGAAAGGCTAAGCAGTTGCTTTGGCAGATTAGACCACTTTTATCAGCAGGAGTTCAAAAGAACCGAAGACTGTTAAAGAGTTTAATTTAATCCCTAGCGCATTGCAGAAACGCCACACACTCGACACACCCCGAGCAGATTCCATTAGGAGAGGTGTGTGGTGGAACCGCGGCGCCGGCGAGAGCGTGCTTTCCATCCTGACAGGATGATCGTTTAAACTTAGAACCTGAAGAAAATTAAAATTGAGAAATGAGCTAAGGAAGCTAGGTGCATGGCTTCAGCTAGAGTTAATACATTATTGATTCTATACAGTCAATTCTACTAAGTGTAACATAAAAGTATAAACACAAGTCAATAATCTGATGATTAAAATTTAACCAATTCAGATAAATCAAAAGTTCGAGGTGTGCAAGTAGAAAAAGTTTTTTAGAACTGGTTAGAATCACAGGACAGGTTCAATCAATTAGGTGCCAATTCTAAGTGGTTTCGTTTGAAGTTTTAGAATTTAAAATGTATCCAAAGCGGTAATGTATTAATGCCGACAGACATAATTCTGTTAAGTAAAAAATTCTTATATTTATCCAAATATAAAATATACAGTAAGCCTAGTTGTATATGAGCTATCAGATTTTTAGGCATAGATTTCTTGTTTTACTTGCTAAGATTTTTTGCAGCACACCAGGCACACATGTAAGACGCATTAAGATCCTTTTAATTAAGCCTTTTTTTTAACAAGATGATTAATTTCATGACATGAGTAATAATTTTCTAATCCTGATGAATCCGTGTTTTTTTTTTCAGAAATGACAATTAGCAAAATTACAATTTAAATATACAAATATATTAAAATATGTCAAGAAATAAGTTTACTAATCTCCCCTTGCTTTATTGTAACCTTATAATTAAAAATGTTAATAACATTTGATTATACCCAGCCTTTTTTTTAAAGGCGTTTTTGGTTGAAATGTACTGCATGAGTAAGCAATATTATTGTTTTAAATCTGAGCAGGTTGCTAGCTGGTGTAATTTGTTAATTATTAAAGAATGACACATTGTACTTTTTACCCATTTATAATTCCCTTTAATCTTGTGGCAACAAGTTAGTTCAGGTTCTCACTTACGTAATAGCAACTATAAACAATTGTTTCTTTCATTTCCTTCTGTATAAGATTAATAAACTTCACCAGCTCATCATACAATTATGTTGAACGTTGTTACCATAGAAACAATAACGTCTCGAAAACTGACCATTTAGAATACAGAATTCATAATGTTTATGTAAAAAAAATTAAGTGCGTTGTTATAATGAAAAAATGTCTTTAAATCTGACCAATACAAATCCAGACATTACATTGTTCAGGTACAGCAATAATTGTGCAGCATTCATTTTCACTATGGAAAGATTTATGTCTTTAAAACTGTACAAGTATATCATTACTATGGAAACCTTAAAATTATTGATAACTGACCAATCAGAATACAGAATTCACAGTGTTCATGGGCGCATCAATCATACAAGTACATCATGCATCATTTGTTGCACGTCATCATTATAAAAACATTAATATTGTGTAAACTGACCAATCAGAATCCAAGCAGTGTATTGATCGTACAAATACATAATACATTGTTTCCAAAGTAATGGTAACATTTTTATAAGAGTAAACTGTGTTCTTGAAGAGTATTGATCGTACATCATACATCGGTACTATGGAAACGTCAACATCTTGATAACTGACCAATCAGAATCCAGAATTCAATGCGCTCATGTTGAACATTGATCATACAAGTACATTGTACACTGTTGCTATGGAAATATTAGCATCTTGCTAATTTACTAATCAGAATACAGAATTCACTGTGTACATGCAGAGCATTGATCGTACATAGTTACTATGGAAATGTTAACATGTTGATAACTGACCAATCAGAATTCTCTAGCACTACATAGCAATAAAGTGTTTAATTAAAATGCTACAATATATTAATGTCGCTTCACTAATTTTTTTTGACTATTTGTTCTGCTACAAATTGTTAATTTAAATCCGTTTTATTCTCATAACGATATTTCTGAACACTGATCTCACTTACATGGGACTTAAACATTGAACTATTTAACAAAGTATTTTATTTATTTCAAGCTAATAGTTTTATATACTGCTCTACATGGGGGTATAAGTTGAATATTAGTGCATTAAAGTCATTCGAGTGTTTTGAGCGCTTTAGTCACTGACCTGCCAAAGCAAGACAATCAGAGCCCAGTGTTCAGGAAGGCAATTATCCTGTCAGCTTCTCCGGAGCAGGGGGGCATTCGGCTGTGTAACGTAGCCGTGAGGTGCGTGTGTGTGTGTGTGTGTGTGTGTGTGACTCAGAACAGCAGCTGGTGTAGCATAATCAACTTTTTGTGTGTACATATTCTCACCGGGACGCTTGTGAAGCTTTCACCTTCATGCCTGCACTGCTGTTTTGCAGATTAAACACTGTTTTTGTGTGTCTTTGGGTGTGTGTGTGTGTGTGTGTGTGTATGGGGGGGGGGTGATTCTCAAAGCACTCTCCTTCTCACCTGGACTATTCAGTCTCTTTCTCTGTGTGTGTGTGTGTGTGTGTGTGTGTGTGTGTGTGTGTGTGTGTGTGTGTGTGTGTGTGTGTGTGTGTGTGTGTGTGTGTGAATATCAAAAGGTATCTGATGAGATCTGAATTGCCGTCAATAGGTCAGTTACGAGTGTCTCGGATTCCAGAACGTCTCCAGAACACACCCAGAAATGTGGCTACGCAAATATTATACACACAACACACTCTGTATCCAAGCTGCGTCTGTGATAAGGCAGGTGGACTCTGACCGCGGTTATCAGAATTAGTCAATAAAATGTCAAATCAGTCATATCCTGCAGCCAGTAGGAAGTGTGGTTTATTACTCATGTATTGTTCACCTTCCACAGGTCAGCTCTTGTTAAAGAAGGCGGAGAAACACAAAGCCTCCAACTATGAACTTTTAACTCTGATCTAGATCCAGTCTAAAGATATGAACCATGTCACAAATGTAATATACTTGCAAGGACTGGGCTGAGATCCAACAAGGTGCTGGAGACGTTCCTTAGAGGTAGATTTGTGGCTGAACGTCCATGATGAAACCTCCCGTTCCACCCACCCCTGGTGACTGCAGAGGCCATTTATCTACAGTTGACGTCATTGTCATGTTCAAGATCTCAGTTTAAGATGATTTTAACGACAATATTCTGGTAGGCTCTATCTATGGCATTTAAACCATGTTCAATTGGTACTAAGGGGTCCGAAGTGTGCAAAGAACCGCTGGATGGATTCATTCTTTCATGTTGTTTATGCCAAATTCTGAATTTTGTTTCCTGATTATACCACTTGATTTATTTGTAACAAGTTCCCACCAATAATTTTTTCGCTCCCCCATCGAGACTACAACCACCAACCAGGGAGGATGAAGACCGAGCTATTTCCTCCAAGCCATGTGACCACATCTTTTCAAACTTCTTGCTGATGTACCGTAGGGCATGGTGTAAAAGACACGGAGGAGAGCGCTATCCAATTCTTCCGCTTGCTTGAGCTCACAGACGCCCGTGATTGATGTAAGTGCCTCCCATCCCACTCCTTTGATAAAGCTCAGCCAATCAGCTCTGTCAATGCTCCCAACTGTGGTAGGCTACAGTATCACCCTGGATTCAAACTCGCGATCTCCGGGTGATAGGACGAGCTCGTTACCGATACGTATGTTGTAATGCAGAGATATTTTCAAATCAAATGACACAATAACACATTTCTCTCTCTCTCTCTAATAATGTGACAGCAATGCTTTCCCAAAGTTTCTCAGTTTGGATAGACGTGACTTGTAAATAAATGTAAATATTTCTTTTCCCACGCAGTCAATCATCTCATTCTTTCAGCTCATGTGTCCCCTCTCTCTCTCTCTCTCTCTCTCTCTCTGTGATACAGACAGACACCTACTGTGCAGTCCTACCTAGAATAGTACACTTATCTACCCTGAGAGATTGAACACACACACACACACTAGGGGTTTACATCAGTGCAGGAAAGAGGCCCCTGCAGCTCCTTTTCTCGCCTCTTCAGTCTCTGAGTCATTTTTCACTGTAATTTGCTTTGCTGTATGGAGTGATCACTTCCTGCTCTCTCTCTCTCTCTCTCTCTCTCTCTATCTCTCTCTCTATCTCTCTTTCACCAACTCGCTAATCTCTCACTCTAACTCAAACTGTCTCAAAATCGTTTTCTCGTTTTCCTTTTTGTCTCTCTCTGTCCTTATCATTTTCAAACCCGCTCCAAAATTATCTGTGTTTTTTTCCCCCCTCCTGCCCTAAGACTATTTCAGCTCGAGTGACTTTTTTGTTTTTGTTTTTGCTTTAAACGCTGATAATTTAAGCGACAAAATTGTTTTTCATCGCTCGTCTGGAATGGTTATTAAAGATTTTAAATCGTTTTTAAATTTCCGTAAATTAAAAAAGCATTAAACGCCAGCTCCAGAGGGCTGCAAAAGCATGCGTGAAGCGTTCAAGTGAGACAAAGGAGTTAAACTGGCCGTGCGCTCTGGGTCGCAATCGTGAGGATATAAGCTGATTATGAACTGGAGTTTGAGATAATTATGAATTATCATCTTTACACCTCGTTCCAAATTATTACGCAAATGATATCTTTCTCTGATTTTCATAATTAGTAAATGCAAATGACAGTCAGTGTAATTTTCTAGTCATCAACTATTAGGGTATAATTTGAATTTTATTGAACAAACCTCCTAATGATAACAATATTAATTAAAAAAATAAAAAACTGAAAACGCACTGTTCCAAATTATTATGCACAACAGAGTTAAAACATTTTATAGGTTGTAAAGAACTGAAAATAGGCTTTTGTTGAATTTGCAGCATTAAGAGGTCATATTTAAAGAAATCAAAAACTATTTCAATCAAACACATCCTAACAAGGCATGTTACATCTTAACATAGGATGTTATTTTTTGACATCACCCGTTATTTTTTGACATCACCCTTCTTTGATATCACCTTCACAATTCTTGCATCCATTGAACTTGTTAGTTTTTGGACAGTTTCTGCTTGAATTTCTTTGCAGGATGTCAGAATAGCCTCCCAGAGCTGCTGTTTTGATGCGAACCGCCTCCCACCCTCATAGATTTTTTGCTTGAGGATGCTCCAAAGGTTCTCAATGGGGTTGAGGTCAGGGGAGGATGGTGGCCACACCATGAGTTTCTCATCTTTTATGCCCATAGTAGCTAATGACAGAGAGGTATTCTTTGCAGCTTGTGATGGTGCATTGTCGTGCATGAAGATGATTTTGCTATGGAAGCCACGGTTCTTCTTTTTGTACCATGGAAGAAAGTAGTCAGTCAATATACTTTGCAGAGGTATATACTTTGCAGTCATTTTCACACCTTCAGGGACCCTACAGGGGCCTACCAGCTCTCTCCCCATGATTCTGGCCCAAAACATGACTCCACCACCTCCTTGTTGACATCGCAGTCTTGTAGGGACATGGTGGCCATCCACCACCCAGATAGCAAGGTGACATTGATTCAATGTTGAAATTTCATCAGAATCATCATTTTGGTTGAGGTTGATTTTTCAATGCTAAATAATGTTGAATCAATGTTGATAATTCAATGCTTTTCTGTGTTGAAAAGACAAACATTGAATCAATGTTGATTTTTGGTTTTGGAACCCATCCTCATTCAACAATGTAAGGCAAATTAAATTAACTAAGTGCATTTCTATAAAAATGTGTATGCATGTGTGTATGTGTTTAAAACAGGTTAAAAAATTGACTACGAGAGATTTGCCATGGTGCTTAAAAAATAAAATAAATAAATAAATAAAATAATTTAAAAAAAATATATATGTATATATATATATATATATATATATATATATATATATATATATATATATATATATATATATATATATATAAATTGAGGAAAAAAAATAATTTGACGGTAAGTTTTGTGTATTTACCTTGCTGCCTACACTCTAAAAAATGCTGGGTTGTTTTTTCTACCCAAACGCTGGGTTGCCGCTGTTGGGTCATTTTTCTGGGTTATTTTCAGAGAGTTGGGTAGTTTTTGTGTAACCCAGCTGCTGGGTTAAAGTTTGCTTGGCCCCTCCCCCAAAGTTCACCGGTGGATTCAGCGGCTGTCACTCAGCTTCGTGTCTCTTGAGCTCCCACACCGCTGATGACGGTTCATCCTCCTCGGACATTTAAGGGAAAATGGCGTTAAATACAAGGTCTGTATACACATGTTCACTCACCTAATTCACATATGACTGAAAAATTATTACTATATGTAACATTTATTGCTGTTGCCGTGTTAAGGTTACACACAAACTTTCCGGCTGGTCTGAGGTACTGGATGATAATTTAGCTGAGAATAGCTGCTAGCCATAAACCCCACCTGTGTATGAAAGAAACGGCTAAGATGTCTGAGCTTTTTAGCTTTCTCTGTAGAATGTTTGCAGGGTTACGAAGATGGTGAAGTGATGAATGAACGCTAAACTGTTAACTGTAGTGTTAGCATGACCAGGCATTTAGTTAGTTTGCTAGCATTAGCAACCACTTTAGAACTTTATTAAACTCACTGCTTGAGACAATAAAATGCTGGTGTGTTACAAACCACTGACCCTCTCACAAATATACAGACCTGCTAACCCTCCCGTTTTTCACCAGCTAGTAATTTACTCTGCGGTCAAATTTCTCCTGCGTTTCTCCCGAGTTATAACAATATTTTACACCTTTCCCCCTTTGGCAAGTATGCAAATGTATCACCAGTAATAGCATGTAAGCTAACCAGGTAGCCCTCTTTAACCAAAGTTAAATTAACTATCAGTCAGCGCGCCAACTACAGGAAAAAGTACCACAGCGGTACAGATAACTACTAGATGAAGTATTAATATTTTGGTGATTGTAATGTACCAGTATGACACCAGCTATGACATTTTTTCGGTAATTAGCTTAAAATCAATGCAGACTACAATATCAACTAGTCTGACATAAAGAGCTGTATCCTAAAAGCCATGCTTATTCTGCTGTTTTATTTTTGGTAGTAGCTGTCTCCATGTTTTTGTTTCTGGTTACCTACAGTATACCCTATCTTAATGGGCAGCTTTGTAATTTTTTAGTATCAATCGTATTTCACATGAAATTGATAGTCTTATTCAGTTTAATCTTTGCTATTCAACAAAATTTTAACTTTTTCATTTCTTTCTTTCTAAGGTTGGCACCAACATGGTGGAATACCTCCAGCAGGCTGAAGTGTCAAGGCCGTACCCCTACATCCTGACGTTGGGAGATAATGACCAGCGCTGCTCTCAGTAATGTTGTAATGTTGCTATGAAATAACGAGACCTACCTGAAAAGTCATAGACAGTGTTTGTATGTTAAAATGAGACCAGGGCTGGATAGTTTTGATCCTGCTCTGTAGAAGTTGCTTCAGCCTATTTGTTCAATTACTCCATTCTGCCCTTGTCAGTAATAGTATAGTAATGATGTCACTGTTGATTATCTGTTCTTGTGCTTTTGAAAAATAAATGTTTTTTCTAAGAACATTTAATAGGATGATGTTTATTGCATACATGTATGTTTTTAGTTTATTATCTTATGTCTTATTATCTGTTTTGCTGCGTAAATACATTTCAACTTACGAATAATGTTTCAGTCATCTGTTGTGTTTCTGACTTGGTTGTTTCTATTTGCATTTGACTGAATTTTGCTGAGGCAGGCTGCCATTTTTATATTATGGTTTTCCAGTCTCTTCTCTTGGCAGTTAGATTCTGTTTTATGAATTCAGAATTAACAATCTCTTCTAATAGTTCTCTTCTAAAAACTCATTTTGTCATCCAGTTTATAATAATTTGTATGTAAGTTGTAGTGTGTTTTATTATATAGTTGTTTTATTGTAATTGTGATGTTACTTCCTGTTTAAATGGGTATGGAGCATAAATAAATAAATATGTTTACATGTAAACTGAAGGATGTTGAGTTACTGACTTTTTGTTAAAAAAAAAAAAAAAAAAAGCTTTTCAGCCCTACATGGTCTCTGATTTAAAGAAATAAACCAAAACGGACATGATTTACTGTCATAGAATCTTGCTGTTCATAAAGCAAGACTAAACTATAATTGCTTCAATGTTGATTCAATGTTGATTCAATGTAAAATAAGTGATTGAATTTACGTTGAACAAACATTGATTTTATGCCCATCTTGATCTATTTTTCATCATTGAAATAACATTATTTCAAGGTGCAAACCTGATGAAAAATCAACGTTTAACATTGAAATTTCAACATTGATTCAATGACAAGTTGGTTGATGCTTTAATGTTGATTCAACGATGATTCAATGTTGTTCTGCTATCTGGGCAACCATCCACTACTCCATCCATCTGGACCATCCAAGGTTGCATGACACTCATCAGTAAACAAGACTGTTTTAAAAACTTGTCTTCATGTATGCCTGGGCCCACTGCAACCATTTCTGCTTGTGAGCATTGATTACATACTGTAGGTGTGGCCGAATAGTAGGTTTATGCACAACTGCAAGCCTCTAAAGGATCCTACACCTTGAGGTTCCAAAGATGATCCAAAGAGCCCTGAGACACAACACCATCCATGAGTTTAATTTAAAAACGAAACATTTAATGTTTATGACACTTACATCCAATTTACATAATAATTTGGAATGCGGTGTATAAGGGTTTTCATTTTTTATTTCATGACCTGCATGGAAATGTTGATGGGAATGTTCCTTGCGAGCTCTACAGTTTGCCTTTCTCTCTTTTCATGTTCTTCCACTCATGCCCCCCCCCCCTACACAGCTCGGCTGATTGATGGCAAAAGAGAAGTTGGGTCTCTGGAGGAAAAGAGAAGGAGGAGAGAAAGGGTGGTGCGGCAGCGTCCCGGAGCAAACAGCCGATCCGTGTGGTTAATAAGCTGCCTGAGTAATCATGGAGGGCAGATAAAAGGGTGACCGCAGCGAGGGCTTGCGGCGTGTTTATTACAGACCGAGTGTGTTTTATGGCTCTGTCTGTGTTCTGTAGCTACACTTCCATCCTCTGTCCTTCTCTCTGCTTGTGCTGTGAAGAAAGGTTGAATGAGAATGAAAAATATGCAGCGCTGTGGAAAAGTATTTGCTCCATTCTTGATTTCTTTTGTGCACATTTGAGCTGATTGAGATCATCAAACAAATTTCTATATTACACAAAGATAACCAGAGTAAATACAAAATGCAGATTTTAAATGCCTAAACCTACCTGGCCCTATGTGAAAATGTTGCCTCCTTGCTAAATCATGAATGTACTGTGATTAACCACATTTTTTTGGAAAGCTGAGCTAAATTTCACTTCTCACGCCCAGGCCTGATTACTACCAGACCTGTTAAATCAAGAAATCACGTAAATAGAACCTCAAAGTGAAACATGCTAAAATATCTCAAAAAGCAACACTTCATGCTGTGATTTAAAGAGATTCAAAAAGAAATGAGAAACAAAATAATTGACATGTACTGTACCAGTCCAGAAAGGGTTACAGACATATTTCTAGGCTAGTGGGACACCAGCGAACCATGGCGAGAGCCGTTATCCACAAATGGAGAATGGGGAACAGTGGTGAACCTTCCCAGGAGCGGTCGGCCTACCATAATTACTCAAAAAGCACAATGACGACTCATCCAGGAGCTCATAAAAGAACCCAGAACAACATAGAAAGACCTGCAGGCCTCGGTCGCCTCAGTAAAGGCCAGTGTTCATGATTCAACAATAAGAAAGATACTGGGGGGGAAAATGGCATCCAAGGTGAAAGCCACCACTGACCAAAAAGAACACAAAGGCTTGTTTCACAAAATCGCACGGGTGGAACAACCCGTTATTTGATTTAGAGCGCAATTACTTTTTCACAAAGGGCCAAGCAGTTTTGGACAGCTTTTTTTCCCTTAATAAATGAATTCATCGCTTAAAAACTGCATTTTGTATTGACTCAGGATATCTTTGTGTAATATTAAAATAGCTTGTTTATCCAAATCATTTAATTGTGACAAAAAGATTTTTATAAAGTGGGCAATTTTTCAAACACTGTAAGTACATAATATTCAAAATGCATTGAAGAAAAATAGAAATATATAATAATAGGCAACATAATGGCGTTGTGTTTAAGACAGTGCCATTACACCTTCAAGATTGAGGGTTCGAGTCCCGCCTTTGGGTTTACATGTTGTCCCGTACTTGGTGTGTCTCCTCCTGGTACTCTGGTTTTCTCCTACAGTCCAAAGACATGCAGATTAGGTTAACTGGTGTTTCTAAATTGCCTGGAGTGTATTTACCCTGCATTGAATTGGCACCCCATCCAGAGTGTCTCCCACCTTGTTCCCTGGGACCCTGTTTTAGATAACCACTATTGAGAGTATGACATAGTTGTTGTTGTTGGTCCTGCAGCTGCATCCAGTGGCCGGAGTTTGGGCACTATGTGGGATTCGCACCCGGGCCTTCCGCATGACAGGGAAACCTACTAGTGAGCCTCCAATGCCCCCCTTGAGAGTCCACTATAGTAACATTATTAGTTCAAAAATTAAAATTTTAATGAAATATTTTTTACATAACCTTTAAAAACATTCATACAACATTGTTGCAACCATTCTTGTTGTTTTTCTGGCTCTGCACCCTTATCTAACAATCAGGTTTTAGAAGTTTTCTGGAATGTTTCCAAATGTTCTTCATCCCCCTAGGGGTACGTAGAAGTACTACAATGGGTACGTAATATTAAATCCAGATTAATCCAGAAAGCAACAGGAAGTGGTATTGCCAGAAGAGGAAGTGGTTAGTACTCAGGGAAAAGGTTTCTCCGCAGGTGTCCTGAGTCGAGGTATAAAGAGCAGCCTGTGGCGTGCTGTGTTTATTAACTGACATTTAAACATTTTACATTTCGTTAGCACACAGCACGAAGCCCCGCCCCCTGCTGAGGAAGAAGTCGCGATTCTGATTCAAAATGGCCACCATGATGTTCTTAGCTCTGTCCTACCATCTGCTTTAATGCTGTACGTGTGTGTGTCTGAGTTTAGGTGATAAATGCCTCGCCTGGGGGCCTTCAAGTGCTCAATTATATCTTAGAGATGGTAACTTAAGTGCAGCTGTGGGGATATTGGTTCACACATACACACACACACACACACACACACACACACATGTTGTCATGGACACAAGAACTCTATCTGTCTCTATTCTCTTAGACATGTACTTAAAGAGTCATATACACAACTCCACTATGAAGTACTCGCTCACTCTCCTCCTCACACACACACACACACACACAGTTCTGAGTTTGCCCTTCCGCTGGCCAAGGTGACAGACGCTGGTGCTCTCCTCGGGACAGATCACTCATTCTCACTGGCAGCATGGTGTGTGTGTGTGTGTGTGTGTGTGTGTATGCGTGGGTGGTCCGAGGCATCAGTTCAGTGACGTACACATATTTAAACCCACGGATTATTTTATTATTTTACATATTCTGTTACCACAGTATACACTTAAAGTCTATGCAGTCATGTTCAAAAAATATTGGCACCCTTAAGGATAACACACAAACATTGCAGGAACTTCAACTAACCTTTTCTCAAGTGTATATATAGAAAGGTTGCGCAGCCCAGATCTTAGACATTAAGAAGCTCAGACATGTGCATTCTTTGCATGCTAATATCCCTGTGTTATTTTTTATTGGTTTGTTTGATTCCTGATTTAATGGTTCAGTAAATTGCACTCGCTTTTTTTTTCCACTTATGGAGGAATTATTATGTGTTGCTCATCACGAGGTGTTTGGCTGATTTATGTCTACGCCATTGGTCTTGCCCCCTAAAGCCTTAGTGTAGGGTAGGGTCGGACATTCACCTCTACAGAAATGTAACTACATGTCTACAACAACTAGTTCAAGTTCAAGTTCAAAGGCTTTATTGTCATTTCAACCATATACAGTTAGTACACAGTGAAATGAAAAAACGTTCCTCCAGGGGGGTGTTCTTCGTACGTCGCTTGAAACATCCGGGATGAACTGACACATCTAAGATGAGATCATCGTGCTAATTACGCTCCGGCTAAGTCGGTTCTTCGAGCACACCTGTTGTTGATGATCAGTATGGCCGGATTGAGTTGTCTAGGATTATTGTGCGTTCGTGCGTTGGTTTAAAAGGCGATATGCATCGACAGTAGAAACACTGATCACAAGCCCTTTGATTGGTTGACGAAATGACAAAAGAACAAGCTCAATTTTTTTTGTACCACCTGTTATGCGCTGAAATGCCCCCCCCCCACGTGTTATGCGCTGAAATGCTTCCATGCCATGGATTGCCCCCCCCACCACACACACATAATCGCTATCAAATATTATATTAGAACATAATATGCACATATGGTTTACAAATTACATGAGACAATAAAATAAAATAAGAAATATGAAAATAAATATGTTGCCAGTTGCCAGTTCAAGTCCTCTACAATACAAAACAGTCACCAGAGGGTGGTGAGGAAATTCAGCACAGTGGCATAGAAACCTCGCCACCAACTAGTGGTCTGGTGGTGTAATTCCAGAGCGACACATCCACAACTATAAATGCCCAGAATACCTACGAAATAGGTTCTGCGTAGATCTGATGCAGAAGCATAAATCAGGCGTTACTGATGGACCAGTGGCCAGCACTTACTGACACTGACTGCTATAACCCGGTTCCAAGGTTCCACTCTCACTCACTCATCATCTATATGCTCAATCCATATACAGGGTGTCACGGCGCCTGTGATGGCCATGCGCCCAAACCAATATTGCTCCTCGCTCACTCCAAAGCTCACTAGATAGGCAGCCTCCCCTATCTGCAGGTGTGCACGGCTGGTGAGGCATTGCTGCTAATGGTCCCATCTTCTCCCCGTCACTATAAAACACAGCGGGGAGTGTAGCTCGGGGTCGGTTGGACTACTGTTACTACGCGGTGGGAGTGAGATGCGTGCAAGTTAGCTGGGCATATGGAATGCGTCCCAGGGACTAACGGAATAGCAAAAGGCCACAAGGAGAGTCACGTCACGGCCCCTGTTCCCAGCCGGTGAAAGCCGCACCGCCACGTACGTAAGAGAGGACTCCCGTCTGAGGCCATGCCCACAGAGAGAGCAGAGTCAGCGCGAGAGGATTGAGGCAGGGGCTGCTGTCCTCACTGGTCCACCCTGCCACTCTGTCCGTCAGACAGTGCCTGCTCGTGCACATTCCTTCCCTTTTTTTGCATCCTCCCTCCTTTAACCCTTTCCTTCCCCATTTTCCTAAATAAATTGACCTTTTTCCCCATAAGATCTCGCGTCCATGCTTCATGGTGCCTCCCATGCACATAGGGTCGAACCTGTTACAAGGGATACGGAGGCCTTGCTGTCCATGCTAACCACCAAAATTATACTATTAATAAATTCATTGTTACATAATTTTTCATCACGATGTTTGGAATCTTTACTTCTAAAAGGAGTAACTTTATTTTTTTGCCAAGGGCATAAGCTTTCACAGTACGTAAGTGTAATAACAATCAGAATGCAATATTTCTTCAATTTAGCAAAATCCAATTACAAATGACAATAAATAAATAAATAAATATGCAACAAGTACGAGTCTTCTAACATTTGGTGTAAAAGAGCTGAACACAAACCCACTCCTGAACACAAACCCACTCCACAATACTTCTGATTGTGTATAAGCTGCTTTCTAGTGCAAGGTTGATGAGAGCGCAACACTAGAATCAAAAAGAAAAATAAAGGATAGAAAAAAAACACAGTAGTGGTTGCCTCTGCCGTAAAGTTACAACTTAACCATAGATGGAAGGAACAAAACCATCAGGTATTGAAAGGTACTGTTCAGCTTTAAATGAACTTAAAATGTCTTATTAGAAAATTACTTTTATTCTCTCTTCTCGTTACTATGTAGATGATGGGGTGGCAATAATTTCGAGTCCACTCACTTTCTATGATCATGTCTGACCTGGTCATCATCTGACGGGTGCCGATAATTTTGACATATTACAACGTCCTTATTCAAAGGGTACAAGTCTTGTAAATGTGTGTGTGTGTGTGTGTGTGTGTGTGTGTGTGTGTGTGTGTGTGTGTGTATGTGGGGGCGCATAGAAATGACCTGACATCTATTTCAGTTGTCAGCAGAAGTTTGTTTAGAGGGCACTGTGACTCATCGTCTCTAAACACACACACACACACACACACACACACATGCTCCCAGGGTGAAGAGGCTGAAGGCTAATAAAGCCTCCAGAAGCTGAGGAGTGTCTGAGAGCTTTAGATGCTTTAGTGTGAGGGGTGAAAGCTCAGTGAAGGAACTCAGGTAAACCCACAGAAGAGGTTACTAAAGGTTAATTAAGCCAGATGGAGTGATTTAAAAAAAAAAAGAAAGAAAGTAAAATAATAACATGTTTTCTTTTATTCTTCACGAAAGCTTGTTCAGTAAATTCTGGATTTTGATTAGTCAGACGTTTAAGAGCAGCTGCAACTCACAGGTTTATTTTAATGCTTATATTATTATAATGATTATACTTATATTAAAGGTAAACAATTATGTTTCTATAAAAGCTAAGCATGTTTCTATAAGTTACAAAGCTTCTGTTAAATATTAAATCATTTGGTATAGTGTTAGCCAGCTAGTTATATTTAATAGTTTATATACGTAGTAGTTTGTACATGTTTAAGTTTAGCTAGGGTTCCTCAGTGGCAGCCCAGTGGTTGATGGTTATCCATTCACTTTCAAGCTAAGCACCTCCCACCTGTTGGTATTCACTTACTCCCAGAGTAAGCACCTCCCACTTTTTAATATCTACCCACTTAGAGCATGAGCCGCTCCACCTTGTTGGTTATCCACCCACTTACAGAGTTTTCTTCTTCTTTGTCTTTCGTCTGTTCCCTTTCAGAGGTCGCCACAGCGAATCATCTGCCTCCATCTAACCCTATCCTTTGCATCCTCTTCTCTCACACCAACTAACTTCAAGCCCCTCCAATTTATTGGTATTGATCCATTTCCAGTGTAAGCTCCTCCCACTTGTTTGTTATCCAACCAACTCCACAGTAAGGTCCTCCCACTTCTTGGTTATCTTCCCACTTCCAGTGTAAGTATCTCCCATTTGTTGGTATCCACCCGCTTCCAGTGTAAGCACCTCCCACTTGTTGATAGCCTCGCACTTGTTGGTATCCACCCCTCTAACAGAGTAAGCACCTCCCATATGTGTTTGGAAATCATTATGTAATTACCAGCAGCCCAATGGTTTGAATATTGCAATGCATTTTTAATTGCAGTAAATTAAAATACATTTACTGTAATAAAGTGTAATCTAAATTGGTGGCACGCTGGTGTAGTGGTTAGCACAGTGGCCTTGCCTACACAGGGTCAAGGTTTTGAGTCCCGCCTCGGGTGTGTGTGAGTGAGGGTTCCATGAGGTTCTGCTAACAAAAATGGCATTTGTTTTATGTAATTTGCATAGGCTAATCTGTCAGACATATATCATTAATCCTATTTTCATTTTGTTTTATTCATTGAAATTACTAAGAGAAAATTCACTTCTTCTTGTATTCTGTAAATCTTAGATAAAGAGGATTCTAGGGTTTTAGGAATGTTTAATGCTTTTTTTTTTTTTTTTTAAGATTTACTTATACCCTTTCCCAAAGGGGAAGCCATAAATTGTCTGGTTCGACATTTTGTAATTGGCCATTTCATCCCCCATAAATCCTTAATATCACTTTATAATAGTCTTATCTAAGAGGCATGGCTTTTAAATGCCACAGTTTTGATCCGCCTGAGATACTTACACCTCGTGAATAACGCTCAGAACTCCGTTTTAAATAATAATAAAATAAAATAAAATGAAACGAGCAGAAAATGGCGCGTAATTGGCACGCGATGGGACGGTTTAATCCATGTAATTGAAAAGACAAAATTAGCTGGCTAATTCTGCTCATCTGACCGGGCTTTATGGCTGTTTGTGGTGGAGTTGTGTGAAATGAAGCCCCCTGAAGCCAAAACGCTGGAGTCTTGCTCACTCTGATAATGCGGTGCAGCTGTGTTTGCTGGTGAATCAGCTAGCCCTGCTGTTGGACGAAATATCTGCTTGGATGGGGTGCCATAATTTATACCCGTCACAAATTCCAAGCAAATGCAACAATGAATGCGAAAGCCAAGCGTTTTGTTGGCATTCTGTGAAAAGTAATACTATGAGCACTAAATAATTCGCTTTTGTTTTAGAGTCCTGACTCACTGAGAATTTCGTTCTAATACGTCTGGTTCTTCGCTTGTTAGCTCGTTATTAATGAGCCGAAATAAATATGTAGCGCTTATGGAAGCTGAATTGAAAAATGACTGAACGACTCTTGGCAGGTGAACGCATGCCACAAGTATTTACCTTAAGAAAGCCTCCCTTGAGTGCTACTAATTAGGACTCGTTATCTTTCCCAGCCTGCAGTTCTATAATAAAAATGGCCTAATTAGGGATTAGAGGTTCGAGGTTCATTAGAGTCTATTATAAAAGAAACTAGGAGGTGGCGTGTGTGTGATACTTGTGGAGGTAGGAAATGCTCAGGCGAGGTAAAAGAAAAGAGCTCGGGTGTTTATAAAAGGACAGGTATGAGTGAATTACAACGAATTTACAGTGATACATTTTTATGTAACTCAGAAGTTTAAATTATGTTAAGCCATGAAATTATTCATAATTAGGGGTGTGGACAATTTGAGTGACAGTCAAACCGTTATGCCACAAAATATGTAAAAATTAACATGGGACGACATGTAGGGCATGGATGACTAAGTTCAATCAAATGCAATTTAATGTTGGCATATAAAATAACATAAGCCAACTTAGAATTGATCTAAAATGAAGCTAAGCTACCTAGCTTGTAATAATTTAGGTAATTAGGCATGTTCCGACTACCAGCCAGGCTCTATTTGTCCATTTATGGATTAACCAGGGTTTAGGCGGAGTCTGCTCCTGCTAAGATGGCGATAATCAGAGTGCCCACAGCTGAGCTTCAAAACTGCTCTTCAGTAAACCTTCGGATGATGTCAGGTTGGGTTTGTCCAGTTCTTCTTAACCAGTCTATGGTACAACCAAAAACATGAACAAGCAAATCAGATTTCCCCTCTCTTGTAACCACATATAAGAGGACTTACTTGTTGCTCAGACACCCTCCCCCAACAGCTGAGCCATGCCCCATCCAGAGAACAGCAGAGCTCCGAGACCTGGTTTGTTGAAAATATATGTTAATATGGGACCTTTAAAGGAAGGGGCCTTTCTATTGAGAAACCATTTATACTGGATCTTTGGTTGGTTTAGAGTTATAATATATAATTGGAACCTTTTCTGCAAAGAACACCAGTTGTTGGATGGACTTTCAGTATCTAGTAGGGATCTTGGAAAGGAAGAATCAATACAGGGGCATCAAAAATATGCTTAAAGTGACAAATCCGGCCACATAAAAGTTCTAATCCAACTGATGCTTCATGTCCTGTAAACCGGTTTCAATCAGCATTTCAAAACTGTTTTTTTTTCTTTTAAGAAACATCCAGGATCTTTTTGTCTACATTTACCATCACCAAAGAAATGACTTTAAAATTAAGCTCCTGCTGTAAGCTGCAAGCAACCAGTAAATAAGAAATAGATGTTGAAAACACCTGGTTTAATCATCAGCATGAGGTGTGTCATTAATTGCTTGATTCATCTCAGTCTCCTACCAAATCTTCTTTCATCCTACTTGACCTTGCTGTTCATTTCTCTTCACATCCTTGTTTACAGAGCCATCGCTGCTGCAGTTCTTCTGTAATTAGTCTCCGTATCGATCGGTGGAAAAGTACATGGGGCTGAAAAAAAAAAAGATTGCAAATGGAAAAAACAGAAGGAGCCAAGACGTAGGAATAACACCTCGCTTCCTCCGTTAAGCCGAGTGTCGTTTTAGGACACATACATCTCGCTGACAGCATAATTGTTCCGAAGCGCTAGCGGCCAATTTCCGTCGAGCATGAACAAGAATAATGCCCGTGTCGGCCAACATGGAAAATGTGGCGGGGGGGGGAGGCAGGTTTTCCGGTGTGAAACTGGGTTTAATTTCAGATCCGTATCAGGAAACTGTTGGACACAAGGTGGTAATAACCTCTTCTCTCACGCTCCGAAGATAAAGTGGACACAGTGTTTAGGAGACGATATCTAGATTGACCTCCACCTTTAAAATTGACACAGGAAACAGAGGTGCCAAGTAGAGTCTCTTGTGCCAGAGGAACAGCTTTATTTGTTTCCACTTAAAGAAATGGTCTCTTTAAATCTATGTGTTTGGCCATTATGGCTGGCCACATTTACTATTATAGAATTTACCAGTATAAACCAGCAAAGTATTTAAACGTACAATAATATAAAGTAAAATTTTTTCACCGCAGGTCTCAGAGCCCCGCCCTCTCAAATTTGTTTATGCAAATTAGATACTGCTGAGTAGAAAGCCAGAGGAAGGGCTCTTCTTAAATGAGGTCACAATAGGCGGGGGGGGGGGGGGCAGGGGGGTTCAAATTGTCCCCTTTAAGACCTAGCCAATTAAAATGGAATAAAGACAAAAAGCTGAAAATGGTTTATATTTTATCACCCATCTGAACATCTAAAATTACTAGAATGTACATTTTATGCAATAGGTGACTTTTAAATACTACAGTGGAACCTCAGATTGCGAGTAACGCGGATTGCGAGTAACGTGGTTTGCGAGTGTTCCGCAAAATGAGCAAAGATTTTTATTAAATTTAGACTTGGAAAATGAGCAAGTCTTGGTTTACGAGTACTGAGTATCATGTATCATGCATGCGCTTCTTGTTTTGATGCCGAGCATCACGTGATCACAACTGAGCCAACGGTTTTTCTCTCTCTTGCACTGCGGAATTGTGGGTAATCGTCTCCCTTGCTGGGTCTTAGTGCTCTTACTGGTATAATCAACATCCGTGCACTTGTGTACTGTTTACTATAACACTGTGACCACGTGTGTGTGTGAAACATATTTAATTTTGTGTCTGTATGCGTGTGTGTACAGCGCGCGTGTAAAGTAAAAGCAAGTCTCATTAGAGAAGTTAAAGATGTTTTCTCTGCACACACACATACAGACCCCTCCTACTTTCGCCTTCACAGACACACAGATACACACACACACACACACACTCTCTCTGCTCTACACAGAAACACTGCTCTGTCGCGATTCTTTTCAAAGGTAAAGTACAGGTTTATTTTTTATTTTTCTTTTACAGCAGTGATTCCGTTAGTGTGTCACTCAATCGAGTGTCATTAGAGAGATTTCTTGTTTATTTTTCTGATAAAACAGTGTTTCATTTGTGCACGCGCATGTGTGTGAAAAGAGTGGAGGAGTTGTAACTGTGTAAGACGAGAAGGGGGAGAGGGGAGCTTACTTTAGATTCACACACACGCACACACAGCACCTGCGCACACAAACGGAAACACTTATCTGACTGGGTTTATTTTTACTTTTTTTTTAAGTAAAGTGCAGGTTGACTTGTTTAATTGCTACTTTATATTGTAGCGTTTTTCGACGCTAGCAGGAATCTTGGAGGACGAGTGAGCTTGGTGGCTACCCAATGTAATGACTGGGAGTAATTTATTAACTCAGCACAAGCATAAACACACAGGTCAAACACACATACACATGCTTAAACTTGGCCGAAACCACTAACCTAAAACAAATGTCCCACCCAGGGTGAACATCAACAGAATGCTGGCCCAAAACCGGCGGTCGCCAGCCCCGCCCACGCCACAATATTTTGTATAAATTATTTATATGTATTTATTTTTTGGGCTGTGGAACGAATTATTTGAGTTTCCATTATTTCTTATGGGAAAAAAATTTGGTTTACGAGTGTTTTGGAATACGAGCCTGTTTCCGAAACGAATTATGCTCGTAATCCGAGGTTCCACTGTACATTTAAAAATATTTTAACAAAAGCTTTACTATAGTATTTTATGTCATTACAGGGACATTGTGCTTTACACCAACAACAAAAAAAGGAAAAGAGCAAGAGCAATCCACACACACACATACACACACCCCAGTGATCACAGGCAGTGTAAGCAATAATCAAACCTAATGTCCCTCGTCTCCTCTGTATAAACATACTTTGATTATCCGACACGGTCATGTGCCCTGCCTCGTGAACACCACTGATTTATCGACCAATTCATCAGCCGAAGCTGAGCTGAAAACATTAGGTTAACGACAATAGAGACCTCCGAATGCGCTGACTTTGACTTCACATCTAGATTTGTCTGGTAGATAGAACATTTATTAAGATAAAAGACTCAGAGGACATTATTCACATCCCAACGCCTTTAGTTAATTCGCTTCAAATGTCCCGACTGTCTCAGTGCACGGCCTCTTGTTTTTCGATGTTTGAGAAATATCTGAATGAACGGAATTGCGTACATATGTTTGATTTCACCCGGAAATATTGACTACGCACCAGAAAGCTAATGTAACCTTGTTTTTCCGTTAGTGTATTTGTTATTAGCCAGCTAGTTGTTTTGAAATCCAATGTGACCCTACATACTTTGGAGGACAAGGAATTTGCAGACTGCGATTATATAAAACGCAATTACTACACGCTTTAACTACCCACGCTGGCACTTCTACAAAGCTCGCAACCGCCATATGTGTCCTGATTTAATTATCATATATAACAGAGATTCATAAAGGTGTGAAAACCATATTGTCACGTGCCATGTGCTGTATACAAACATTTCCCCAAAGGACCCAATCTCATTCTCACGTCTTCTTCTATCTGCTCTTGTTGTTGCTGTTGCTGTTGTTGTTGTAGATGCGACACATTTCTCATGATATTCTCTTTTACGCCATAAATAGACCCCACGGGGGCTTTTTTTCGCTAGAGTCGATATCTCTTTATCCTTTTATCGATGATTCTGCTGCTTTTCTTTTTGGAGGGCACTGAATGGTGGAGTCTTTCTCGGGAAAATGAGACAGATTCAAAGAGAAGATTTGCTGTTTGCTGCAGTCTGGGGACAAAAACGAGACAAAAAGCCATTTTGCTAAGTGAGCAAGGGAGATCTTGTGTGGATGCTGGTGCTCTGTTAAAGCATATTAAAATGCTACCTAACACATCTCGCAATACAAATGGTGACTTGTTTGGCAACGTTTTAACTTTTAAACTTGACAATATTTTTTACTGTACATGCAAATTTTTCTGTGCAACTCTTATTTCCTATTAGACTTTTGCACGTTGGAAGAATATTTCAACAAATCAGATCGTGAGGAAGGGAGAGAAGGTGAAGGAATGAAAGAAACTTGAATTCTGAACCATAACCTGAATCTTTAAGCAAGTACTGTCTTGGTGGAAGATATTGATTTCCTCTGTTGCTTCCTCTTCTTCAATTGTCCATTCTTTTAGTCACCTTAACTGTTAGTAATTCCTGAAATGTGTTGCAATACGGGCTGCAGACAGATCATGTTCATTTAATTAATAGTAATATATGACTTTGAGTTTATCCAGTTAATGTCGAGATTAGAGTAAAAATAAGGTCAGTCTTTATTTATGTCAAAGTTGGGACGGTAAGGATCAGACCTGGGATTTGGAGACCTGGGATTTCTACCTAACCAAGAACTGAATCATCTAACTCAGTTATAAGTTGCTTAGCCAAACAGAAATGTAAATAGATATTTCCTATGATCTATTCCCGCATGACTTCCTACCCATAATAAAGTTTACTATGGTAAACTGTAGTACATACCATAGTATACCATATACAAATAGAACTGCTGTACGTCAGACATTACCATTGTAGGCACTTTAAAACTGCCAGTGTAGGCACTGTGATACCACCAATATATTGTAGTACACATACCATATACTATATATAAACTATATACTATATATACTTGTAGTACACATACTATATAGACATACTACAGTATATACTACTACAATTCTGCAGGTATCAAATATGGCACACTGTACTTGATTAGATATTATATTAGGTTAATACATTAGCCCCATACTATTAAATTAAATTTTATTTGTATATCGCTTTTAACAATTGTCATTGCCGCAAAGCAGCTTTACACAATACTTACTACTTATTACCGGTGTGGTGTGGTATAGTACAGGAAGTACCATATCAGGTACCTGCTGAACTTTGGTAGCCCCTGTCGTACACAATATTCACCCAAGTATTGTGTATTAACCTCTGGACGGAGCCATAGCAGGGCCAGTCTACAGTATGTACATGGTACAATGGTACCTCACTCAGTCACTCTCTCACAGTCTATGCCACTTTATCCTGTATAAAAGGTCACGGGGAGCCTAAAGCCTATCCAAAGAGACTTAAGTTAAGCTTTTATTTGTTACATATACATTACTGCACAGTGAAATTCTTACGTTGCATATCCCAGTATGGCTGGGGTCGGAGCACAGGGTTAGCCATGATACACCACCCTGGAGCAGATAAGGGTAAGGACCTTGCTCAAGGTTGCCAATGTTGGGTTCTTGAGCAAAGTCCTTAACTGCTCCAGGCTCCCCGTGACCTTGTATACAGGATAAAGAAGCATAGACAGTGAGAGAGTGAATGAGTGAGTGAGGTACCATTGTACCATGTGCATAGACTGGCCCTGCTATGGCTCCCTCCAGTTATTACACAAGGCGGGGTACACCCTGGATAGAGTGCCAATCCATCGCACATGAACACATGCTCATTCACACGCTATTTGTGCACTCCAATTAGCCTAATCTGCATATCTTTGGACTGTGGAAGGCGTACCCAGAAGAAACTCACCAAGCACGGGGAGAACATGCAAACTTCATGCACACAGACCCAAGGCGGGGAACCTGGAGCTGCAAGGTAACTGTCCTAACCACTAAGCCTCTGTGCTGCCCTCGGTACAATGTTACCATAGTATATAAATATTACCATTATAGTACATAAACATGGATAATTTACCAACATGGACAAGTACCATACTAGAGTAAATGGTAGCACCATGTACCATAGTGTGATACGTGTACTATTTCAGCAAGTACCATCAAGTAACATGGTACTGTCAAAAATACCTTATTACAGGTACCATCAAACTACCAGTGTACTTATACTGTGGTTAAACTCCTTGTGAGTCACAAAAGCCTTTGAACAAGCCTTGTTTCAACCTAGTATGAAATATCAAAATCAGCATAAAATGCACTACCTTCTACAAGACCCAAACAGCTGTTCGCACGTATTTCCCCTCCCCACGACCGCCATTAGATTAAAAGCCCCTTTTACACAGCACATCTGTTGCAACAACTTTCTTCTTAATATAAACCGGCAATGCATTAACAAGCATTAGTAGACTCTCAGAGTGAGTCAAATCCCTGGGAGGTGTACCTTTTTTTATTTTTTAAGAACATCAAGGCCAGAATCATGGAGCGGAAGCTGTTGCAGGTGTAAAATACCTTACTTGTACATAATTAAGCAGCTGCTGAGGTTAAGGATATGTGAAGGCTGATTCAGGGAGACAAATGTTTAGGTACGTGAAGAAATGCTAGCATTCTGTTTTAATTATAAAACTCACACGTGTCCTTTATACCTCATAGAACGAACTGTGGAATGTTCTTCAGATCAGGCACAAGGATGCGTTCTTGAGCTAATGAGTTAAAACAGTTGTACTAGAGCATTGAATGGCTCTCCTCCTGAGTTAGAGCTGACCCCTGCTAACTGGTGGATCATAATCCATGGGGATTAAGATATGACTTTCGAGCAGGGTCGATGCTGCAGTTGAGGAAAATGGATTGATATTGCTTCAAGTCGTCCTGTAGTGTTGTGGTTGGGTGTTTTGTTTGTGTGTTGATTATGTATTTGGGAGTATATTTGGACTCAGCTGACTTTTTCTGAATTTACATTCAAGACTTGGAATACTGGGACTGAGGTAGTATTGATGAACAGGACAGTGCTGGCTCCGTCCCTCCTGCTGATCTGTGGTGGGATTACATTTGTTTATTGGCTGGTCTTTATTGGAAATAAGGAAATAATGTGCCAGGGCCAGTCCTAAAATTTCATCAGTACTATTCAATGATGGTGGAATTGGGGCAGTATAAATCAATGCTGCGATTTATCAACGTAATGTTTTAATCTCAGTATCGATCAATATTGCACTAATCCCAATATTGAGCAAAACTGCTTCAATCCAACTTTTGATTAATACTCCACCCATGTCAATATTGATTAATGTTGACTCAGTTGACTATTCTTGAGATTGGGACAGTATTGATCGATGCTGGGATTGTGGTAGCATCGATCAATGGTGGGGCTGGGCAGTACAATACATCGATGGTGGGATTGGAGCAAAATGGATTAATGTTGGGATAGGAGAAGTATTGATTACTGATCAGACTGTGGCAGTAGTGATCAATGCTGGGATTAGTGCCGTATTGATCGATGCTGGGATTGGGGGAGTGTTGACTGATTTTGGGATTGGGGTAGTATTAATCAATGCTGGGAACGGGGCCATATTGATTGATGCCAGGATTGGGGCAGTATTGAAAGATTGTGGGATTAGGGCAATACTGATTGTTGCTGGACTCGGGGCAGTATTGATCGATGGTGGGATTGGGGGAGTGTTGACTGATGGTGGGATTGGGGTAGTATTAATCAATGCTGGGAACAGAGCCGTATTGATTGATGCCAGGATTGGGGCAGTATTGAAAGATTGTGTGATTAGGGCAATATTGATTGTTGCTGGACTCGGGGCAGTATTGATCGATGGTGAGACTGGGGCAGTTCTATACATCGATGGTGGGATTAGTATAAAAGTGATCAATGCTGGTATAGGAGCAATATTGATCGATGTTGGGAACAGGCAGTATTGATTGATGCCAGGTTTGGGGCAGTATCGATCCATGCTGTAATAGGGGTAGTGTTGATTGATGCTTGGATCGGGGCAGTATTGCACGAAGATGGAACTGTATTGATTAGTGCTTTCTTTCCTACGATCTCGCTGTCTTTTAACTTTCTTCCTCTGTCTATTATGCACTGCAGCTGTCTCTTTCCTTTTCTATTATTTATGCAGGTCTTTCTATCTGTATGTACAGCATATATTTGATCGTCAATGTGTTTGTGTGTGTGATAGGAAGATTGAAAGACAGAGAGAGAGAGAATAAACAATAGGCATGTGGGGAGTAATTGGCAATTATCTGAGAACTACAATATACACTGTGCTACATTTGTTTTATGTTCTACTCTGTGATCTACAATGCAGGTAAATAAGAAGAGGTCTGTGTGCATAAACAGAGGTCTATGTGTGTGTACGAGTGTGTGCGTGTGTGTAGGAGTGTTGCCTGCCATGACTTTGATTGAGCCTGTGTTGCTGCATGCTAATAACTCCACATTTACACACTCAGCTTAAAGACTTTCTTATTTGAGATCCTTGTCTTAGATCTTCAAACAGAACACCCACACCATGTGTGTGTGTGTGTGTGTGTGTGTGTGTGCCTGCATTAAATTCTGCTGAAGGACCTGTTACAGCTGAGCAGGGTCAAAAATGTACAGTAAAGAATTACTTTGTCAAAAATAGACAAAGACTCAGTAGATGGAAGAGAAGGACAGATGGAACAGAGAGAAAGAAGGAGAGAGTGAGAGAGTGTGTGTGAGAGAGAGAGCAAGAGAGAATGTGTGAGACCATCAGACAGTGTGCGAGACAGAAACATCTGACTTAACAAGCAATCTAACGGAATGCATTTGAACACTCAGCCTTCATCAGGTGACACATGAGAGATTGTATATTGTTTAGTAGTTTATTATGAGACATATAATAACATGTCATTTTATCCATAAACGGTGTGCTCCAGAATTATTGTTACCTTTGGTAAAGATGAGTAAAATGTAGAATAGACACCAGTTTGATATATATCATTGATATTGGTCTTCGCTTATAACGAATCTTTGAAATTGTAACAAGCTTGTTCTAAGAAAATAATAACCTTTTTTTTTTTAAATGCTCCAAACGGAACGGAAAGGAGGAGCGATGTCCGAGAGACAACAGGGTGATGTCCTCAGCTGAGCAAGGACATGTAGCGACGTCCTCAGCTGAACAAGAAGATGGAGTGATGTTCTCAGCTGAGAAAGGAGATGAAGTGACGTCCTCAGCTGAGCCAGGAGATGAAGTGACGTCCTCAGCTGAGCCAAGAGATGAAGTGACGTCCTCAGCTGGGCCAGGAGATGAAGTGACGTCCTCAGCTGAGCCAGGAGATGAAGTGACATCCTCAGCTAAGCAAGGAGATGGAGTGAGGTCCTCAACTCTGCAAGGAGATAAAGTGACGTCCTCAGCTGAGCCAGAAGATGAAATGAGGTCCTCAACTCTGCAAGGAGATGGAGTGACGTCCTCAGCTGAACAGTGAAGCAAAGTGAAGTGGCACCTGGTAAGGCAGCGCTCTTCAAGACAGAGCAAGGCCCTACATGGAGCACGGGATGGAGTCACACCCATGGTGATGACGTGAGCTAAAATGGCATCTTCAGCATTACGTCTTGTCTAGGGTCTTCGCCCTCTGACTCTGACGTTGCTTGTGATGCTGCTTAGAGTCAAGCTTGAACTGCGCTGATTATATTATAGAGTCGAACAAAATTTTAACTCAGGACAAGTCTGCAAAGCTCCAGCAAAAAAAATTAAAATCCAGGAACTTGGGATAGGACAAAGAAAATACGGGATGCAGAATGTTCGACAATCAACGATCCAGAGACACGAAGTACCAGGACTTAAAGACTATATTGACGCACGGGAGAAGGAGCTCAGTCGATGTACTGTATGTTCACTTGAGCAAATCTGCTGACTCTGTTCCATCTTATCCTGCTAGCCCATGACTTAATAATACAGAAATACTTCCTATGGAAAACTGCAGGAGCTTGGGTCATGATCTTTAATGTTACCATAGCAACAGATTTTACTTTCCATCATGGAGCCACGGCATTTCTTACGGATTTTATTTCTCCGAAATTTAAAGAAATCTGCAGCTGATCTGAGTGACGTGTTCAATATCAAATACATGTTTTGGTCATGCTGTAATCAGGAACATTACTGGCTATAAAGAATGCGTTTGATGTCAAATAATGGAGGCAATTAAAGTCCATGTTCTTCTATGTGTGTGTGTGTGTGTGTGTGTGTGTGTGTGTGTGCTTCTAGGAAGCTGTGATTTATTGAGTAAGGATTTCATGTTTAATTTAATTGCGTGTGCTCAGAGCATTAGGGAGTGTATGTAGGACGGAATTGTGTGTGTGTATATGTGTGTGTGTGTGTGTGAGTGACTTGCTCTAAATCAGAAAAAGCACTAGAAAGTTCTCTAAAACACAGTGATGCCCATCATAGCCTTTTAGCATAAAATGCTTAGCCCAGGATAAACTCGTTGAGCTTTTAGTTTCACACACACACACACACACACTGTTTGTATGCTTTCCACTTACTTCAGTGGCATCTTTAGACTTCTTAATCAGAGACATTGTCTTTTATTTGAATAAAACAGATGAGACGGTCGAATCAAAGCTTTTTTTTTCTTTTTTAACAGGCCAAGCGATGCTGAAAGGTTTCTGGAGCTGCTTTTTATAAACGTTAACACAGAACTTTATGTCGCTGGAGTTCAGCGGAATTAAAAGTGGACCATTGTGTAAAGTTGCACGCTGAGTCGGTGTTGGCCAGATTCGACAAGCCGAGTGCGTGTGTGTATGTGTGTGTGTGTGTGCGCATGTGTGTGTGAGACAGAGAGAGAGAGCAGCTCTGAGAGCAGCTCTTGTCACTGCGCAGAGGCGTGTGATTAGTTTCACACACGACCCTGCGGCAGCTCTTAAGCCTCCAGGTCTTAAAAAATGTGCTCCTGCTGGATCCAGCAAGTGTACAAGCGTATGTGTGTGTGTGTGTGTGTGTGTGCCATAGTCATTGTTTGATGGTCTGTAATCCATGATGAAATAGCAAAAACTTCTAATGCATCTTGAAAATATTTTAATATCAGTGGAGAGAGAGTGAGAGCAACAGAGAGACAGACACAGAAAACAAACATAGAGAGAGAGTGAGACAGATGACAGGCTTGACTAAAAGACAGACAGAGAGTAAAAGAGGCAGAAAGACAATCAGAGGGAGAAAAGACTGAGAGCGAGAGATGAAGACAGACAGACAAAACGAGGAAGATAGACAGACAGAGAGGCTGGCAAGCAGACAGAGTGAGTGTGCGAGGAGCAGACAGACATAAACGATTTATACAGACAGATGGAGAAGCAGACAGACAAAACGATAGACAGACAAAGAGACAAGTCACAGACTATCAGCAACAGCCTCACAGACAGAAGGAGAGACAAAAAAGGTAGACAGACAGACAGACAGACAGTTAGAGATAGGGCGAGAGAGGAGCGAACAGACGGAGACGTATAGAAAGAAGAATCAGATGAGAGACAAAGGCATGCAGACAGAGACAGTGAGAGTGAAAGGCAGACTGAAAGAGGCAGACAGAGAGACAGACACAGAGAGAGGGAGAGAGAGAGAAAAAGACACATGGATAAAGAGACAGACAGACAGATACAGAAGCAGAAGAGAGACAGGTATACAGACAGTGAGAGTGAAGACAGACAGAGATGCAAGACAGAAAGACAAGAGATGGACAGGGACGAGAGAAGCAGACAGACAGTGAAATCTCCATCATTTCTTGATCAGCTGATTTTCTGGTCATTTGCATAAAGGCACGTGATTGACTGCAGCACAGAGGATCTGCTCCAGAAGCCGAACTGCTCCCTGAGCCACAGCCCTCCACTTCATGACCACTGATCTGCACTGATCGGAGATCGGAGAGAGACACGAGAGGAAACAGCCGAGAGAAAGAAAACCAGGACAAAAATCGAGAGAGCTGGAAGTGTTCTTTTTTTTTTATTTTTTATAATCCATTATAATGTGGTTCTCGATTACAGAACCCAAGCGCGCTGCCTTTGTGTCTAATCCTGATTCAGCCTGCACCAGGCTACAAACGCAGACCCAAACACTTCCTCAGGAATTACAAAAATTACAGGGACTGATTCATGGTCGAGCCTTTCTTAAGACTCGCCGACTCGTTGTTGTTGTTGTCTTTTTTTCCTTTCAAGCTAACCCCACAAAGCATGCTTAGGTTCCGTGCCTTGGAGTTTTGAAATCTCTTAAGAAAATAATCCATCTGAACTGGAGTGTGTGTGTGGGTGTTTCGGAGGGTTCTGCACGAATCAGGTGCTCAGATGAACAAATGCGAGTTCAGAACGCTCACTAGAGCTCTTCCCTTATGTTATTGTTGGAGGATCGATATGCAGACGATCTGCGCCTCCTCGCTCATTCTGGATCAGCAGCTGTGACCTTTTGAAGGGTTCGTGTCTCACTTGTCTGAATGTGAAGTCTAGTCTGCGCCATGACGTTTTTTTTAGCTAACTAGCCATCGTGATTGTGTGCACTATCATGACTATATATAAGGCTTCAATGAGAAATGAGAAAATGTACAACTTGCTATAAAATTGCAGCTTTCTCTTAAAGCTTCTGAGACTCGGACACAACTGAAGACAACCGAAGGACAGGGACAATCTGGCACCATAAAACGTGTCTATTTTAAGGTTTAACATGGTCACGTAAGTGATATATTAAAGCAACCTTTCTTGACCTGAGTATTTTTTTTACAGGTTTAGTGAGGAGATAAAAATAAAAAAAAGTTTTGCTTCTCCTGTAGTTTACTGCAGGCCTAACTGTCTTCCCGTCTGCGTCTCTGTCTCTCGTCTGTCAGAATTTGATCATTAAAATTCCGCTAATACACCAGGGGCATTTCAAAGGGCCAGATGTTCCTCTTCCTTCTCTCTCTCTCTCTCTCTCTCTCACTCGTATAATAATGTGATCCCAACACCTGCATATTTGACATTTTATCACTCAGAACATTGGGGTAAACAAAAACAGAGCACCGCGATGCATCCGATAGTTCTGCATTAATTACATGGTAGTTATTTCCCATATGTTGAGTCCCTACTTGATCTCTTTCCTTCTCTGTCGTTCTGCTTTCCTTTCTCTCTTTGGTCTTACCTTCCTAAGCTTCCTAAAGTTAAAAAAAACAGTTCAATCACATCCATGCCCTTTTATATGGTGGCATTGGGCTGGGGAGGACGGAGAGGTTATCATTATTTGGTTGGTTGGGTTTGGAGAGGTTGAACAGGTATGTTTGGGTTGGACAGGCTGGGAAGGTTGTTGAAGGTTTCTCTGGTTTAATGGAATTGCATGGGTTTGTATAGTTTTCCACAGATTGGATACATGAGGTTAAACCAATTAGTAGAGACTTACTTGGATTGGTCAGACTCTGACAATTGAATAGGTTTGGACAGGTTGGAAATGTTTGGGCAGTCACAACTGGATGAGCTTGGATGGGTGAAATACCATAAGGGGTCAAGATATTTAACTACACAAATAAATGAATAAAAACTAAAGGCTTTCCATTGTTTCCAAAGCTTTTCCATTGTTGTCAGTTTATTTGAGATCACTTTCGTCTCTCTCGCTGGTCATTGGCACCTCGCTACAATAAAAACAGCCACTTCATTATTAACCAAATACAGGTGTAACCAGTCCCATATTACCCATTTGTTCTTTGCAACTCCTCCTTCTCCAAGTGCTTGACCGTGCTCTTGTTGGTGCAGTGGGTTTTGCAAAGATTGGACAGGCTTGACTAAGCCTGTTTGAACTGAGTTTCAGAGGTGGAGCAGGCTTTTGTGGATTGAACAGTCATGGATGGTTGGATGGACTTGAATCATTAAACATGTTAAACATATTTGCATGTAGGTGACAAGATTAATATGCTTATATAGGCTTGAGCAGGTTGTATATGTATAGGTTGTATGACCGCTGGTAAGTTGAATGTGTTTGAGTAAGTTCAATAATCATAGATAGGATGTATGGGCTTGGGTAGATTGTTTGGGTTTCATATGAGGATGGGTAGCTTGTATGAGCAAGGGTAGGTTGGATGGATTTCGGTTAAGCTTTTGAACATGGGTAAGTTGTATGGGCTTTGGCAGGTTGTTTGGGTTGGGATGCTTGTATGACCTTGGGTAGGTTGGTTGTTGGGCTTGGGAAGGTTGTATGAGTAGGTATGTCAGGTTTGGGTAGGTTGCATGAGCATGAGTAAGTTGGTTGGGTTGGGTAGGTTGCCTGGGTTTGGCTAGCTTGAACAGAGATGCACAATTTGAAAGGCTTAGTCAGTTGAATGGGCTTAGTCCAGTTGGGGTGAGTTGAATAGAATCGACAAGCTTGAACATCAACATGTGCTTGCAAATATTAATTTGACTTGCATAGACTGACAAGAGAGGCTTATGTGGTTTTCACATTCATGGACAGGCTTGGATGAGCTACTGTAGAAAGTTGAACAAGTTGGACCATCTTAGATTGTTTGTAGGGTTTGGATGGTACTGTTAGTCATGAGGAGCCAATAGCCCTTTGACATGTTGGACCAGCAGATATGGAAAGGCTGCATGTTTATGATTTACTATTGATCAAAGACATCAGTGAACCATAGGAACGGACATGACTGTCCAGGGTGATGAATCCATGTTGTCAGAAAATGTGCTTAGATATATCATACCTTATCAACGTGTCACAGGGCAGTAATTACCCTTGGTGGTGTGACAGTATTACATGTACATATTTTGTGTTGATAACCTTCAAGCAAGGATATTGCCGATATTCCCTCAGACTCCACTGGTTCCAGATAGGCATGTTGAGATGCACATTGCAGAAATCATAGTCGGCCAAGTGTAAAAGCACAGAAATCTGCAGCAAAGCCATTCGACCCATGAAGCCTCGATCTGATGAGTCAAGGGTGTTAGCAGAATGGAGGATTCGGCCGGGTGTAGCGCAGGCGTGTCCCTAGGGATGAGAAAGAGCAGAATTGCTTCACTCGCCGTTAAAAGATTAATTAAGTATTCAGGGTCACTTGCTCGGCAGAAATGAGAAAAAATGTGAAATGAGGGACTAGTGTCAGTTCTCCAGAAGGCAAACCAAGCAGTTTGACTGCAAACATAAAGGTCTATCTAAATCAAAATCTTTTTTATCCAAATTGTCACATTATTAGGAAAATTAATTGTGATTTTTTTTAGTTGTCCAAGATGGCCACGTAAGTTTAGTTCATGATTTATTATTATTTTTTAACTTGTTAGCTAGAATAGCCTTGTAGCTCTAACACGAAACCACTAAATTGGAATTTTCACTGCTGGTGGTGAAGGTAATACATGACCACCTGGTGTGAAAAGAGGAAAAGAATGTGACAAGTACAGAACCTGACAAGTAACCTCCTGTAGGAAAAATGATGGCGTAGCATGACACCTACAAAACACACTGGATGGTAATAATGTGAGCCAGGTTCGAGATTTTAATCAGTGGATTTACAAGTTCAATGAAGTATGCATGCATAAACACACACACACACGGTGTTCACTTTTCAAGACCAGTCCTGGACCGACAGTGGAACGTTTAAATGCTACAAAGATCAAAAGCACTGGAGCTCTCCACTAGATCACCAAACAGGAATCCAGTTATAGCTTTGTGTGTGTGTGTGTGTGTGTATGAGGTGGCATAGGGGAGGTTTTCTTGGGGGAAGTGGGTGATATTGAAAGTGTGCTGGGCTTAGGCAGACTCGCACATTCCCTCAGTCAGCCAAATGTGGTTTTGATAAAAACGTAATCAGAGACAGACCCTGTATTAATGCTCTATCTATCTATCTATCTATCTATCTATCTATCTATCTATCTATCTACCTTTTGATGTCGGAGCTTCCCGTGACGTCATTCCTGCCCCGCTCCCTAGGCTGCTCGCGCCTCCTCCGCGCGTACAGGAATCCGAAGCAGGGAGCTCGCGCGTGCGGGCGGCCGGACGTCGCTCGTGTCTGAGCCCGAGTGCAACGGGGTGTGCGCGCGCGCGCATGAGCCGGAGCGGAACGAGGAGGGGAACAGTAGAGGAGAGGGAAAGAGGAGAAAAAAGAAGAGAGGAGAGGGAAGAGGAGATGATGGAGATGTAGTCGGAGCCGCACGCGGAATTATATTTCCCGGAGAGATGCTCGCGCGCGCTCGAGACTGAACTGAACGGAGAAAACTTTGAAGTGTTCTTCAGAGGTAAGTGCGAGCGCGCCCGAGCCCCGTTACCGTAACTTAATAATAACGGGTATGAGGATGGTGTCAGGAATGTTTATAATAATAATAATAATAATAATAATAACGATAATAATAACATTATTATTATTAAAACATGCATTTTATTTACAACAATAATATTATTATTATAATAGGCACCGTCTTGCGCGCGCATTGCGTTTGTATAAACCGAGTTGCACGGTCGTTCCTGGAGAGCTCCGCGGTGAACGAGCGCCATCGCCCGCGAGCGGGAGCACGAGCGCCCTGCCGCACGACATACAACCGCCGGCACGCGCTCGAGTCGGGAGAAACCCCGCGAGGGTCGGGTTGCCAGATTGGGAACACTTCTTTGATAACTTTACAGTTTCTGCTTTTCCCTAAAACAATTCCAATCAGTTATAAACGTATTATTATTATTATTATTATTATTATTATTATGTCCCTTCCTTTCTCCTTTCCCATAACACAATCCGTTATAAACGTTTTATAGTGTTGATGATGATGATTATTATTATTATTTATAGTAACATTTCAAACATCTACTTAAAAAAATTTTTTAAAATAAAATTTAACAATATGTCCACCGAGGTCACATCTGATCAACATGGCAACCCCGAGTGACTGTTAGCCCACTGTAACCTGTATTTAAATCTCGATCATCTAAATCCTGCATGACTTCCTTTTCTTTCCTTTTTCATTTCATTATTCTAGGCAAAAAAAAGTTTCCTGAATGAATTTTTATCCATTAATTGAATTTTAGCAACATTTCCAACCACATTTTGATTTATTGAACATTGGTAACTAATGTTTAATGTGTGTGTGTGTGAAGTTACTCTTCGTGCCAGAGGGAAGTAGATCCGGTCCTTTGAGTCTGCGGTGGCGCGCAGGGATACACCAAAAAAAAGCATACTAGTGTGCTAGATAGTGTGCCAGCCATTAGGTGGCGTACTGTTTTTTTTTTTTTTTTGCCATGCTGGGAAGGTAGGAAGGAAAAGTGGAGTAGTATGCCAGAGAGAGAGAGGGGGGGGGGGGGCGGGTAAGAGAGGGAGAGCGCAGGAGTTGCGCGCAGAGTGAAGAGGGACGGAGAGCTGCCTGCTGCCATGTTCGCACTGGGAACTTATAAACTCCATGAAAAGCCACCGAACCGAGCGCGTTAGAGTCGGACAAGGTAGGAAAGACGCGCATTACAGCTGTGATCGTCTCCAGATGTTCGGGATTTCAATGCGTAAAAAGTTTGTAGGATTACTGCTTAGGTGGAAAAACTTGAGCGTGATGATTAAAATAAGAAAGTGTGTGTGTATGTGTGTGTAACAGAGAGAGCGAGAGAGAGAGATGTTTGTAAATGATGGTGTTAAATGTATAAATGTTTAGCCAAGTTCTTGCGGGCTTTGTTTGAACACGCATCCATGCATCTGGCAGTGGGACTTGAATAGGGAATGCGGTTGGAAGAGAGAGAGGGGGGGTGGGTTGGGAGAGGGGGGGATGGGATTCTTGGATTCTTTTTTTGTTGCGTGCTTCAAAGCGTTCGCGTGCATATTTGTTACAAGTCGGGAAAAGTTGCAAGAATCCGCACGAGGTGTTACAATGTTACCTCTGGTCTGACCCACTTTGCAAAAAAAAGAAAAAAAGTCATTTTTTGCTCTAAAAATCCATTTGCTTTACATGAGTTGCTATTAAAACGTGGTCCAGGGGTCGTGTGTGTGTGTGTGTGTGCCTAAATTAGTACTATATTATTATTATTTTTTAATTCTTTTATGAATTGCACACGACTGAAATGTACACGACTCTAACCAGCCCAATCTTTGCTTGATTAAGTTTATAAATCTGTACCTGCAGGAGGAGTCATTAATTTCCAAGCTAAAGCGATCCCTGACTGCATGAATTTATTTTTTCCAGAACCCCTGGCATACTTGAATTAATTATCGCCTTATGAAATATGCACAGCATCCCCTGTTAACTAACATTCTGCGAAGTAATAATAATCCGAACCCCCGGATCGAAGGCGAACTGAGCCGAGCTGCTCTGTAGAACGTCTGTATCTGTGTGTGTGTGTGTGTGTGTATGACGGTTGGAAGGTTCCATGCCTTCCAGGCTAAACAAGCGCCTAAAAAAGATTAGAAGTCTCATAACAACCAGTGGAATGCATGAGTGTTTAGATGATATATCTAGGACGGACCGCTTCCAACGTCCCGGCGATCGGAGAATGGTGCCATTCTGGAAATAAGACATAACATGGGACGTGAATCATGTCTGCCGCTGTGCTAGGAGACATTTGGTGTTTAGATCTGTTTCATTTCAGAAACGTGAAGCAACTGTGTATCTGTTTGCAGAAGGATTTTTTTTAAAGCTGTGTTGTTTCTTTGTTGTTTTTTTACACTGTCCACTTTTGCATGTTGTAGTCAAAGAACGGTTTGGTCACGAGTATAACTGCTGTGACATTATGTGATTTTCCTTTGTGAAGCTTATACAGTCGGTCTGAGGCACATAACATTGAGATTGATTCTCTTTATTGCTCCAATATTATTTTATAGGCAAATATTTCTTTTTAAATTTTGGCATAACGTAATATTTGAATTACTAGATTATGGTCTTTAAAAAATCTCTACTGTGAGGTTTTTACAGCTCTCTGGCTGCAAAAAAACTTTTAGAAGCAGTGGCAGAGATTTTTATGCCTGTCAGTACGAAATATGGCATCTATCCTGATGATGTGTAAAGCGTAACCAGGTGGAAAGCACAATCAAGCATAATTAGGAAAAATACTGTAGATTAATTTGGTAGAATTAATTAGTTAGTTTTACAGCTATGAAAATTTATAAAGCAACTTTTTCTTATAGTTCTCCTCCTGTTTCTGCAGGTGGTTTGGTGAAGAGCGCAGTGTGACCATGCAGATCCAGGTGACTTCGCTGCTGGCTCTGTTGCAGCTGCTCGTGTGCGGCAGCGCCCACACCCCAGGGCTGGATGCGAAGTCCATTCCTCACTTCACCCGTCCTATTTACAACACCACCATATTCGAAAACTCTGCTGCTAAGACGTACTTGGAAGGCCCTGTCAAGATGGGCATCTACAACATAGACCCTTCATGGGAAATACGGTACAAAATCGTGTCAGGTGACAACGAGAACCTCTTCAAAGCTGAGGAGTATCAACTCGGGGACTTTACCTATTTGCGAATAAGGACCAAAGGAGGCAGCAGTGCCATTCTCAACCGGGAGGTCAGAGACCACTATTTGCTCACTGTCAAAGCTGTGGAAAGGAACTCGAATGCCGAGGCGCGAGCTCGCGTCATGGTTCAGGTACAGGATACCAATGACCTTCGCCCTCTGTTCTCTCCGACCTCCTACACCGTGTCCTTGCTGGAGAACACGGCTATACGCACTAGCATTGCTAAGGTCACGGCGACGGATGCGGACATCGGTACGAACGGAGAGTACTACTACAGTTTTAGAGAGTGGACAGACATGTTTGCGGTCCATCCCACAAGTGGGGTGGTGACTCTAACTGGCAAACTTGATTATGCCGAGATGAAGCAGTACGATTTGGAGATATTAGCTGTAGACCGTGGGATGAAGCTGTATGGGAGCAGCGGCTTTAGCAGCATGGCTAAGCTGACGGTACGCGTAGAGCAGGCTAACGAGAATGCCCCGGTCATCACAGCTGTCACTCTAGCACCTTCCGACACAGACAAGGACCCGACTTATGCCGTAGTCACTGTTGAAGATGACGACCAAGGAGCCAACGGTGAAATAGCGTCTCTTAGCATCGTAGCAGGAGACCCTTTGCAGCAGTTTCGGGCTACGAGGACCAGTCCTGGCAGTAAGGAATACAAAATTAAAGCTGTGAAGGAAGTGGACTGGGATGGTCAGCCGTACGGGTACAATCTCACTTTGCAAGCTAAGGATAAAGGAAGCCCGCCTCAGTTCTCCTCAGCAAAAGTCATTCACATCACTTCCCCACTGTTTAAAGTAGGCCCTCCTAAATTCGAGCAATCTGTTTACAGGGCAAATGTAAGTGAATTTGCTCCAGTACACAGTCCTGTTGTTATGGTCACAGCTGTGCCAAAATATCCCCATTTGAAGTATGCTTTCAAACATAAATTGGACAAAATTCCCTTTGCAGTCAATTCCGACACTGGCTTAATTACAACAGCTGGACCCATCCATGCTGACTCTTTGGCACACTATGAATTAGAGGTAATTATTAGTGACGGAAAAGCAGCTGCCAAGGTTATTATTGATGTGATCGACGTGAACAATAATGGCCCGGAGTTTCAGCAGTCGTCTTTCAAGGCTAGTGTTGATGAAAATATGCCTGTAGGAACGTGTGTTCTAACAGTGAAAGCCACAGATTTAGACAGTGGAGAGAACGGTTACGTCACATACAGTATTGCTAATATCATTCCCCAGCCGTTTCTTATCGACTACTTCACAGGTGTTATCAGTACCTCGGAGCAACTCGATTATGAATTAATGCCAAGGATTTATAATTTACGTGTCCGTGCGTCAGATTGGGGTGAACCTTTCCGACGTGAAGTCGAGACTCAAGTCACGATCAGCCTGAGCAACCTGAACGACAACAAGCCTCTGTTCGAAAATGTGGACTGCCAGGTCACCGTGCCCAGAGATCATGGCACCGGAGAACAGATCACTACCGTATCTGCCATTGATGCTGACGAGCTCCAGCTGGTCAGGTACGTGATCCAAGCCGGGAACGACCTAGATCTTTTCGAGTTGAACCCTAACTCAGGGGTGTTGTCTCTAAAGCAGTCGCTGAGTGAGGGTGAAGCAGCAAAGACATCCTTGTACAGCTTGCAGATCGTAGCCAGTGACGGAGAACACGAAACTCCGGTGATGTTCTTGAACATAACTGTCATTACTCCTCGTAAGCCGGTTCAAGTGAAGTGTGTCGACACCGGTGTAGCCACCATGCTGGCGGAAAAATTGCTCCAAGGCAGTAAACTCCACAGCCAAGTTGAACCAGATGATAACTTTGTAGACCTTCACGCCGTCAATCGCTTTACACCTCAGTTCGTGGAAACATTCCCCAGCGTGGTTGAGGTCAAGGAAGATCTCCCTGTTGGGGCTCGGATCATTCATTTGAGTGCCTCTGATGCTGACAGTGGTTTCAATGGGAAGCTGGTTTATGTCATATCTGGAGGTGATACAGAAAGTCGGTTTGTAGTTGAGACGAATGACGGATGGCTTAAGGTTTATGCACCGCTTGACAGAGAGACATCTGATCATTATACGCTTAACATCACTGTCTACGACCTCGGAATACCTCAGAAGTCATCATCGCGCCTGCTTGACATCAAGGTCACGGATGCTAATGATAACAGCCCGCAGTTTCTACAAAACACGTATTCTGTGGAAATAAGTGAGAACACGGCTGTAGGGACTGAAGTCATTCAGGTTGAAGCCAAAGATAGAGACCTTGGAGATAATGGTGTCGTCAGATACTATATATTGGCGGACACGGATCAGTTCGCTATCGATGAGGAGACTGGAGTTGTTAGGGTTAAAAAGCCATTAGATCGTGAAGTTCAGCCTGAGCTGTTGCTAAGGATAGCAGCCCGTGACCAGGCTACTGGTGAACCTCAACTGGTGTCGATCGTGTCGCTTAAAATCATACTAGAAGACGTGAACGACAACCCTCCGAAATTTATACCTCCAAATTATCGAGTGAAAGTCCGTGAGGATATACCTATTGGTACTGTTATTATGTGGTTGGAAGCCCATGATCCTGATGTTGGAACTTCGAGCCAGGTTCGCTACAGCCTCGTGGACAGTGGCGAAGGGAAATTCGAAGTGGACAAACTGAGTGGCGCAATTCGAATCGTTCAGAATCTGGATTATGAGAAAAAACAAGTTTATAACCTCATAGCGAGGGCCAAGGACAAAGGCAAACCAATTTCTTTATCCTCAAGCTGTAGTATTGAGGTGGAGGTAGTGGACGTGAACGAGAATTTACATCGACCGTGGTTCCCATCGTTTGTGGATAAGGGATTTATCAAAGAGGATGTGCCAATCGGAACGTCCGTCATGAAAGTAACCGCTCAGGACGAGGACAGAGGAAGGGACGGGGAGATTCGTTACTCTATTCGGGATGGATCCGGACTTGGAGTCTTTGCCGTCAGTGAAGAAACTGGTGAGTCGCTATTGTCATAAATATTTCATATGCATGAAACTGATCAGTGATGGTATTTCAAAGAAAGAGCAGAGTTTAATTCAGAAATCAGGTGCTTACACAGTTGTGCTGGCATGGTGAATGGGGTGGGACGCAGTTTTCGTTTTTTCTAGCATAAGGAGGAAGAATTGATGGCAGGAGCAGATGGAGCAGCTGTCTTTCAGACCTGTCGTAAACATTCCAAACTAGTTTGCTGAGAACTCCAGCACTCCCCCCCCAACCTCACCGCTGATCCACCACCCACCGACTCTCTCAACCTCCTGCATTCTTCCTTCTATTCTTGTTCTCCTTCACTGGTCGGTCCTATTAATATTCGATAAAGGAATGTTTGAACCAAAAGTCACAACCTGACCTCATTAACGCCACACAAAGAATGTATTTATACCTCGCTCAGCTGGTTACAGTAAGGAAAAAAAAACATGTTATAAAATAAGCTGTCTGGAATTCTAACGGTTACTTGACACGCTGCATGAATGTAACGCTTCATTCGCTTTTTCTTTTTTAAACAGGCACAGTATTTTTCATTTCCACCTTTAATGTGCGCTTCTACCTTTTTTTTTCTTTTTTCTTACTGAAAATGTGTTCCTGTTCTGCGGTATGCATAATTAATGTACAAATGGACCTGGGAAAATTATCATAAATAAAACATTAGGGGTTTCTACGTGTACTGCGCAAAGTGTCCTTTTGAAAAGTTTCTTGTGAAAAACTCTATAAAAATGTATTAAGCGTTCATTTAGATGAAGGTGGTGCAGGGCACTTCATTAAGGAGGGGAAATTAGACATGGCTGTTAGGGATCCCTGTAGGGAAATCTGACTTGCAGCGGTGGTAAATTTAGCATGACAGGACGCACTGCTGGCTCTTATCCTGCAGGACCATCTGTCAGTCGTCGCGGAGGTTGTTTCACCTTGTTTAATATGAGGTTATTGATTGGACTAATAAGGATGAAGAAACTCATTTAAAAAACTCATGGATATGACGCAGTACCTTGTTTTTTTATTTTTTTTATTAAACATGCCTATGATTGGCTAGTGTTGCTCTGACTGACAGCAGAGGGAGAGAGAGAAAATTAATTCCCCTGCTTTCCAGAGAAAGTGGACAATATCTCTCGCACACTTGACTGAAAAGCATCTTTCTGTTAGATATTCCTTCTCCAACTTGCCAACCACCCCCCAAACCTAATCCATTAAATGCTAAGTGCTGCTTAATAATCGCCTTGGCTCGATGTATTTAGCCAGCCGTGACACCTGAGGAGTAGTCTCATTGGCACCGCCTTTTAACCCTGAAACGTTTCAGGTCACCCTCTACCTGACCTGGTCTTCTGCCCTGCATGACCTCTGTAATCTATGAGTGCCAGCAGGGACAGGATTATCTTGCACTGAGGTCCATTGTTAGGGATCACGACTGAAAGGCTGGTGGCAAAGTAAATATTCATGAGCCAAGAACAGATCCCAGTGGGATGCCAGATTAGACGTTAAAGAATAAAAAAAAAAGTGGGCTTGTGATTAAATCAGTCTGAGCTGCTTGTTCGTGCGTGTGTGTGTGTATAATTGGCTAATACATTTACTTTTTCAGAAGCAGATGTTTATAATAGACTAATGATGAGTATTAGTGTAGTACTGTATCTTATACTACTATTACATATTTGTAAGTGGAAAAGCCAATCATGTGCACTGTTAGCAATGCCTTTCTATCTTTGATAATAATCCGCTGTGGTATAAAAGGAAACCTTCAAGACAATCAACTTTAGTTTGGTAGTTTGGTAGTTATTTGGTACTCATTACACCATGCTGTTTTGGATTGTTTAACCACTAAGGCAGGAAACGGTGTTTAGCTCTCTATCTATAAATATAAAAATTGAACAGACAGAATCTTAAGTCATTTGACATTCAGCGCAATGCTGATTTAAATTAATGTCAACAAACCTGGCCACTTTGAAAAAGTGTACCATCTGGGATCAATTATACCTACATCACCTTTCGGGCTTTGCACCTTTTTGGCCTGCCTGCTTTATTTGCATGCTTGCTTCGCCCTCGCCCATCCAAGGGTGGGGGTATTTAAGCAGGGGTTGGCGGGGGTGCTGAAAAGGAATTTGCTTAGAAGGTTCGCGCCACACTGTTTCCTATTTACCTCTTTAACTTAGCATCTTGTTAAGTTAACGCTAGTTTCACATCTGGGGCCCTGCTTTTTTCTCCCCTCAGGGATATGTGGCTTTTATATTTAGTCTGGCCCGGTATGCATTTCAGAAACCCTTGCCAACCCTTTTCCAGACCTCGGCAATCGGGCGCTTTTTTTTCCCCAAGGTTTCCTGCATCAGGAAGAGCTTGATATTTCGTCCCAGTGGATCTGAGATAACTTTAGCCAGGCTACAAAACCCAAAATTGTTACTCCGAGATTGCATCTGGCTCTTTTTATTTTTATTTCCGTCCTCTCATTGCTGCTGCCTGTAGGCGTCCGGAGATCCGTTGAGTTCCTGAGTGCGCTCGCGAGTCTCCGGCAGCGATGTTTACCGTCGCCAGATTGCACAAACATGTCGAGCCTCGGTGAGACCTCTCCATGTGAACCGATCTAATTTCAACCCCGTTCAATGCGCGTGTGTGTGAGAATTGATTTCGTGTGCATGTCGCTTCCTGAGTAAGCGAGTTAATAGAGGCTGCACGCACTCGCGCAGGATCGAGGTCTCGCCACAAGTACGATTGATGTTTGCCAGAGAAGTGCAATGAATCTGTTTTTCTTTTTTTGCTTTTCTTTTATTTTTTTACCACTAAATGTCCTTGTGGCAAAAAGGAACAAACCGAGGCTCTAAGGCAGATGTCACAAATCACAGCAGAGTCACAGAGACTTAGAGGTTTACAAAAAGCCCGGTGGCTAAACCGCACTGCCGTGTCTGGAATCTGCTCTATAAACTGTGCAACAGCCTAGCACGATGTAAACTCGCGTGCCGTGTGCTGTTCGCACTGAAAGCATACGACGTCAGGTCTGATCAATCTCACCTATATCTCCTACATCTCACGTACACGTTCAGGCTAGATTGCTGTTCGCTGGCCACCTGTTCTTTATCATGCTAATCATGCAAAGTAGCCAATTCTCCCAGTTTTCACGCTTAATTTGCACACCTTGTACTATCATTTGGCTCAGACAGGATAGAGATGGAATTAGATTTTCTGGGAAAATAATGAAGCAGCTTGTCGTTGTTCAGAGTTTGAGGGGAGAAAAAAAAACACAGGCTAAGTACGTGCTCAGAATAAGCAGCACAGCCACTGACAAAGTGTTTAAGTGTTTATTTCTAATTAAAAAACATTTGTATAATAACATGTAAAAATATGTGAGAAATATGCTGCAGTATGAAGCCAAGGCATGAATATTGCATCATGATATTGCTGCTTATTGTTCAACCCGACACATGAGTGGGCTAGCTATTGTGAATTTAACCTGTTTAGTGAAGTAAAAGGTTTAAAAAAAAAACTTGTTATAGAGAAGAATCTTTGTGCTGCGGATGTTTTAAAGACCTACGGAAGGATAGGTTAGATGATAAATGTTAGCGGTGAACTGCTAACTTAGCATATTTTCTGTGGATGTGTACGTTAGCTTTTAGAGGCTAACTGCAAAAGGCTCACCTACTATTTTTTGTGGATATAAGTGGCTTAGCTAAGCCGTCATCGTTTTAACATGGTTAGTGAGATACTAATCATGTTACTAGATGTTTCAAAAAAAGTGCGATAAAAAAAAAAAGCTAAAGATGTGGAGGCTAACTGCAAAAGGCTAACCTAGCATGTTTGCACGAATACAAGTGGCTTAGCTTAGCCTAGCTTTTCATCATTTTAACATGTTTAGTGACATACAGTGGAAAAAAAGAATTAAATAATGTTATGAAGTTAAATATTCATGTGAACACTTATTTTTAAAACTAAAGAAGTGTAGGTTAGATGTTAGAGGCTAACTGCTAAAGTTTAACTTAGCATCTTTTTTGAGGATATAATTGAATTGGCTTAGCCGACCTCATTATAACATGTTTCGTGATAGTTAAATATATAAATCTTGAGTGTGATTTTTTAAAGCTAAAGATGTCTGTAGGTTAGCTAATAGAGGCAAACTAACTGCTTAAGGGTGAATTATCATATTTTGTGTGAATATGGGCGGCTGAGCTTAGCCATCCTCATTTTAACCAGCTTTTTTTAGGATGATATAAATGTGAAAACTGAAATAGTGATTATAATAGATGCATTTGATTCCATATTTTTTAATAAGTAGCTTATACATTATTAACTTAGATTTTTGCAGAATGCATTTTTGGAGGTTTTTGGGAGCTAAGCACTTTAACAGTCCATCACATCTATGTACTGTGCAGTACGTTCAGACGTCTGTGTCTGCATGCTAAAGAACAGCGAATGTATCCTTGAAAAGGGCTTGCAAACATTAAAATTTGATGTGAACTTTGTAAATTTATGAACGCTTTTGTGTTTCTGTGCAAAATCCGTATTTACGTGTAAAAATTCATCACAAAGGCTCTAATTGTAGCTCGGCTTCCTGGTATCGTGCTGTCTGAGTTATGAGGTTACCTGCTGTGTTTCATAATGAGAGAAAACATTTGACATAGGGAAACTCTTCATTTAAAAGCGCAATTAAGCAAAAAAAAGGTCAATTTTCTCAATTCATTACTGCTGCATTAATAAACAACAAAAAGGCGACCCTTCGGAACCAGAGTTCGTGCCGTTTTTTGGTCTCTGGAAGGTGTTTTTCTGTTTCATCTGTTTCTCCGACTGGCCCCATGCGCTGGACGGAAGCATGCGGACCTACCCGATAATGGGTCTGATTTGTATTTGCCCAAATGAAGTAAGTGGAAGGGTTAAGGAATGAATAAAAGCCTCCTGAGGAGGACAAGCCCTTCAAGCCTTTCAAAAGAGAAAGAGTGAAACAGCACGTGGTCCGTCAGTCAGTCAGTCAGTCAGCCACATCCGAGTTCGAGTCTCTTCTGATTTCTGTTTGTGGGTTTTAACACGACCTGCCCTTTCGTAGAGCGGGTAATGAATGCACTGCCCTTTCTCCGGCTCTGTGATGCTGCCACCAGTTAGCTGGACATGTTCCGACAAAGCACTACAGTGTGTTATAGTCGTTTGTTGGGGGGAAAAAATCTTGTGTCGTGTCTTTCTGTTGGAGGTATAAAAGTTTCCAGTGATGCCAGATAACAGAAATATGTGTCTGCCTTTTTTCCTTTTCATGGGGGAAAGAAGAATCATGGGAAAGAAGATAGGGAACGGGAGCGAGGGAGGTGTTGTAAAAGACATATCGCTTAAGTCTCAACATTCATCCCCCCTCCCCTCTCTCTCTCTCTACTCCTCGTCCTTCTTTTTTCCCCCTCTGAAGGGTCACATGACCTCGACTCCACACAGTCTGTGCTTGGGCCACGTTGCCGAGGCGACGGTGCTCCGGAATGCGAAGGGAGCCAAGAGATGATTGCAGGGTGCGAACGTTGGGAGTGCTTATTTTAGAACCCGCGTAGGTGCTTTGCTCAGGTTATGCTAATGAGCCTTAATGAGGGCTAATTGATTATAAGTGGCCGAGTTTAAGAGCTCAAAAAATAGTGTGGAAAAGTACAAAACAGATTCCAAAAACGTTGGGACACTAAACAAATTGTGAGTAAAAACTGAATGCAATGATGTGGAGATGGCAAATGTCAATATTTTATTCAGAATAGAACATAAATCACGGAACAAAAGTTTAAACTGAGAAAATTTATAATTTTAAGGGAAAAATATGGTGAATCAAAATGTCATGATGTCAACAAATCCCAAAAAAGTTGGGACAAGGCCATTTTCACCACTGTGTGGCATCTCCCCTTCTTCTTACAACACTCAACAGACGTCTGGGGACCGAGGAGACCAGTTTCTCAAGTTTAGAAATAGGAATGCTCTCCCATTCTTTTCCCATTCTTTGTCGCACCTTCCTCTTTATGATGCGCCAAATGTTCTCTATAGGGGAAAGATCTGGACTGCAGACTGGCCATTTCAGTACCCGGATCCTTCTCCTACGCAGCCATGATGTTGTGATTGATGCAGAATGTGGTCTGGCATTATCTTGTTGAAAAATGCAGGGTCTTCCCTGAAAGAGATGACGTCTGGATGGGAGCATATGTTGTTCTAGAACCTGAATATATTTTTCTGCATTGATGGTGCCTTTCCATACATGCAAGCTGCCCATCACGCACTCATGCAACCCCATACCATCAGAGATGCAGGCTTCTGAACTGAGCGTTGATAACAACTTGGGTTGTCCTTGTCCTCTTTGGTCCGGATGACATGGCGTCCCACATTTCCAACAAGAACTTCGAATCGTGACTCGTCTGACCACAGAACAGTCTTCCATTTTGCCACACTCCATTTTAAATGATCCCTGGCCCAATGAAAACGTCTGTGCTTGTGGATCTTGCTTAGAAATGGCTTCTTCTTTGCACTGTAGAGTTTCAGCTGGCAACGGCGGATGGCACGGTGGATTGTGTTCACTGACAATGGTTTCTGGAAGTATTCCTGAGCCCATTCTGTGATTTCCTTTACAGTAGCATTCCTGTTTGTGGTGCAGTGTCGTTTAAGGGCCCGGAGATCACGGGCATCCAGTATGGTTTTACACCCTTGACCCTTACGCACAGAGATTGTTCCAGATTCTCTGAATCTTCGGATGATATTATGCACAGTTGATGATGATAACTGCAAAGTCTTTGCAATTTTTCGCTGGGTAACACCTTTCTGATATTGCTCCACTATCTTTCTGCGCAACATTGTGGGAATTGGTGATCCTCTACACATCTTGGCTTCTGAGAAACACTGCCACTCTGAGAAGCTCTTTTTATACCCAATCATGTTGCCAATTAACCTAATTACTGTTAATTGGTCGTCCAGCTCTTCGTTATGCTCAAATTTACTTTTTCCAGCCTCTTATTGCTAATTGTCCCAACTTTTTTGGGATTTGTTGACACCGTGAAATTTGGAATCAACATATTTTTCCTTTAAAATTATACATTTTCTCGGATTAAACTTTTGATCTGTCATCTATGTTCTATTCTGAATAAAATATTGACATTTGCCATCTCCACATCATTGCATTCAGTTTTTATTCACAATTTGTTTAGTGTCCCAACTTTTTTGGAATCCGGTTTGTAGATCAAAAAGCTTTTTTTTGGGTAAAGTTCCAAACTTAAAGTTGTTGTGCCAGAAAAAAAAAATCCGGAGTTGGGATGCTGTTTATTATCCGAGCGTATTTTCTACTAATAGGACAGACTAACTCTTAAATTGATGCACATAATCCCTCAGTGCTCTTTAGGCCACAGTTCAGTGCTTGGCAGTGAAAATCCCCATTATGGCAGATGGCACACTGCCACTGGAGCTTATTCACGTTTTTGATGTCAGGCTCTCTATACGCATGGAAATCTCCGCAAACACAAGGAGAACCATCATGCATCTTCTTCGCAAAGTGCACATGACCGCATGTCACAGTTACCAGGCACGTTGAAATCCAATCAGAGCTATCATCTTAACGTCAAATCAAGTTAAACGTTGTGTATTTCACTTCAATGTTTCGTTACTGACTGATTCAGACTTGCATAGTTTTGAACTCTGCATAAGTCTCGGCATGCTCTTCCGTCTTTACCCGTGACTTAATTTGCCTTGTCACGGCCAGTCACAACACTGCCGGCTGAGATTCAGTGCAGCCGGATCTACACACAGAACGCAATGGCGTATAAAGATGTAATTAGGAGCAGAGGCAATGGTTCCACATCTGGCTTCTGAACCCGAGCGGCTCTCCCATTCCTCCTGTTTTATTGGCGAGCCACCCTTCCACCCCTGCCACAATTTAAAAACGCCTTTGATCCCTTCCTCACAGAAATACTCTGAGGAGTGCCGGCTTATAAATAGACAAGAGAGAGAGTGAGAGAGAGAGAGAGAGAGAGATGAAAAAAAGCAGTAGGCCTTTCAAAATGTCAACCCAGCGGCCCTTTGAAAAACGTTCCGTCTCTCTCTCTCTCTCTCTCTCGCTCAGGCATCTTATCACTCTTACCACAAGAACAGAAAAAGAGCCGCTTTAGCGAGCACTATCAAGCTGAAACTAGCAGTAATACCTAGTTCGTCAGCGTGCAGCTATTTCATGCTTGTGATAGCAGGAGACGGGCAGTTGTTATCAGACGACAGGGTCCAGGGCCTGGATTGGATTCTGTGTCAATAACGGAAAGGTCTGTCTCTCGTTAAGCGCACTGCTTCCAGGGCCTCTGCAATAACATTAGCTGTGCTTGGACAATGAGCTCTGTCGGGGCAAGTCCCAATAGGACCTCTCGACTGGAAGTAACAGGCTAAAGTCGGGCGGAAGAAACAGCGGGGGGGTGGGGGATAAAAAAGACGGTGTCCCACCAGGCGTGCTCTAATTGCATCACTCCCCTACATTCATTTGCAGAACTTCCTCCTTTAAACACCCACACTTGTTTCTTTTATACACTCCAGGTCGACATACTTTCATCTTAAATCCTTAAATCCTTATGTCTTTGTGCGTGTATTTTCTTTCCAAGCTTCCCATGCTCTGTTTACAGCCTATACTAATGCTTATTGGTTGGCATAATGCAAGACAAGGGTTCTACCAGTTTTTATGACTTTTTATTTTGATAAGATGAGATTAACAAAATATGTAGAGCGAGACGTGTCGCTGTGATTTGTTCATCTGAGGGACATATTCCGTTTTTCTGTTCCTCTGTATCCCCAAACCTCGCTGTTTCCATTTTCCAATGTGGCCAGCTGTTGCAGCCACTGCTAGCACAGCTGTATACAGGATGCACAATAGAGCATGAAGCGGAAACGGGTAGCAGTCGACTCGACTCCAGAGGCTCTGCTACCCTATGATCACTTGCGCAGGATGTTCAAGAAGATAAGATTGTGTGAAGTGCATATTTCTTGAAAGACATCAAGGCAGCATTTCCTCAATCCAACACTCGAGAACTGATAACCTTGGTAACGCCACACCACACAGGAGTCTGGTTGAAGAAATGTCCCTGCACTACTCGAGCATTCGCTCCTAATAAATCTGTGTTGTTTTTGCATGCCAGCCGCATCTCTGATCTCAGATGCATCACTAACGGTCGACCCTGTTTTTCAAAGCATTCTCAGGGATTTTATGTGGTTGTAAAGCAAAATTGAAGGTATTGCAATCTCCAGATCTGTGCAGAACCTCCAGAAAGTCTTTCCTTGCTGACTTGAATACACACCGTTTTACACCGTTAATCATAAATCTGTAGCAGGCATACCTTTTTATAGATGGCGCAAAACTCTGGGAATGGAGTCAAGGATGTGATTTAAGTCAAAGATATATGAAGCTCGAGGATTGGGTTACCGTTTCAGTTCAAGCAGAGGAATTCGAGCTATTCCTGTGGTGGTGGTGGCGGATGGAATGACTGAGGTGAACAGAGAGAAGGAAAAAAAGACGGGAAAGTCTGGTGCAACCTTCATGACCCCGAGGACTGAGAACCTTCCGGAATGCAGGAAAGATGAGCCGGGAATTAACCGAGCGAGTTCAAAGCCAAAGACCTGACTTTTAACATGCGAGCCAGGGGGATGAAACACACACAGGCACACATAATCGTAATCCGCATTAACTTCACATCTGTGGCTGTTGTGTCTCCATTGCACGGTAGGGAAATCAAGCAACCCTTGAAGTACAATCAAGATCTCGCCAACATGTGGAGGGATGATGGCGAACTAACTAGCGTTGCTTATTACAGGTTTTACTCTGCCAGAAAAGGAGCTGATATTTCCTGGGATTTCACTCTTAACGCCGTACTGTATGAAAACGAGAGCAAAAGGATAAACAGGATCTTGCATACCGTAATCCCCTTTTGACAACCCTGATAATCTTTTTTGGCTTCCTAATTTAGCAAGAGCGCCAGCTTCTTCTTTTTTTTCTTTTTGTTTTCATGAATATTGCAACGTGATATTCTTCTGCAGCTGATCCTACAGTACAACTTTCTCCAGTTTGCTTTTCTACCATATGCTCGATCCGAGTAGAAACCCATGAGCAGGGGTTTTGCGTCTCCCGCTGCGGCGTGAAATCAGGCTTCCCCTTGTCCTCTTTTGCGTTCCCACATTCCTGTCCACATTCTTGATGCTCAGCCCCCGGATGTTCACATCCTTTCCTGAAGCATAGACCAGCCGTTTGGAAGTTGTGTGACTTTGCGTAAGTGTGTGTGTGTTTTCGCAGCAAGCTCAGCTATTGTAAAAGTGCCACGAAGGCGCCAATCCGGGGACTAATTAAAGTGGACAGACTCCCTTTATCTCGCACACACACACATAAACTTACTGTCAAAAGCTCTCTCTTTCTCTCTCACTCGTATACACACACACACACACACACACATGCTCTTGCGAGGTCGGCCGGGTCGAAACCGGTGCGAGCGGCTTCTTTCTTTGTTCAGTCAGAAGCTCAGGCGGCTGTGAAAAGTTTTTCCCCAGGGCAATAAAATGAACAGACAAAAGAGGGACATAAAGAGAGAGAGCGAGAGACGACAGAGAAAAAAGAAATAGAGACTGAGAGTGAGTGAGAGAGAGAGAGACCGGTCGGATTTCTCTGTCATCGTTTTCTGCGCCCTGGGGGCAAATTTCATAACTTCCTCAACAGCTTTTCATTTCAAGGAGTGGCTCTGAATCAACCTGGATTCTGCTCTGAGGAGACAAAAAAATAAACGTGTAAATGAAACATGTAACACTATATAGGTATCAGTTCTAATGTTTTCTAATATTTTATTTTATAACGCAGTACCGAACATTGGGTTCGAAATAGATCAAGGAAGAACAAAAGCAAAGAAGGAATAGAAATAGGGAATACCAGCAACAATTAAGCTCAAAAGCTGATTTAAGAAGATTAAGAGCCAACATCTACCCCTGTATCATGGAGAGCTACCCAGCTCATGTCATCCCATGTCGTTGATGTAGTTTTGTCTTTTTATTTTAATGCTTACATGCGTCAAAACCTGGAAAACTATTTAATAATAAGCTAGCCGCAGCTACACTAACATCACTAGCAAAGAAAGTGTTAAAGTGAAATAAGCCGAGCTGAATTTTAACTCAAGACTCGTCACTTTCATGCTAACGGTGCAGATTAAACAAAAAATATATAATAATAATAATAATAAGGAGAAAGAAAGAATAAACAGCTTACTGGAAAGAGTACAGCTAACCCTTTGTTATTAGGAAGCTGTCTAGTTGACTTCAACATTTCTATGACATTGTTTTTAATTGCAGGAAATGTGTTTCTTGGTAATGGATAACTTATTGTTAACATCTCTTAACCGTATCCTCCAAATCGTGTTTCTCCATTGTATGGTTCTATGTTATTTCATTGATCTATTCTGCTATAATATTCTGATATTCAATCATTGAATGATTTTCGCTACAAGAAAAACCGAAGCGATTTCTAGCGTAACATCAGGCTAGTTCTGCTTTCTTTTCCGCTTTAACGTTCTGAAGTGAAACTGATCTTAGGATTGAATAAGCTAATAATATATCTATCTAATCTAATGTAATAATAATAAAAAAATGTGTCTAAAAACAAATGTTTTGCTAGCGAGTTAACACCACTAGATAGTGGGCAGAATCAGTATCCGGTAATTAGTGGTGTTAGCTAGCTAGCAAAACAGTTTAACTAGCTAGCAAAACATTTGATTTATAGTTAGTTTTGATTCTTTACATAGCTTGTTACATCCTAAGAATTAAACAATATGCAGATTATTTTTTTGTTTTATTTAAAAGTAATTAACTTCAGAATGTAAAAAAAACTGAAAGGAATGCAAAAATAGCCTGACGTTACGCTATATCTCGCTCGCGAGCTTAAAGCATACCATGCACTAGTAGAGATTCAGAACAGAACTTTCCATTCAGGTTGAATTGTAGGTTTCTATATACATTTTTTTGTTTGTTTGTTTCCTACCTGGCAGATGGAAACTTCCTACAGAAATGTAGTAATCATGCAGCAGCAGCTAGCTAGCTAATAAAGCCAAAAAGACAGCTAGCGTGAACAGACTAATCACAGCAAATTAGCGTAACACTGTTGTAAGGCTAAAATGAGTGGTTAGTTAACAGCGTAAATGGCAAAGAAAATAAAAAAGGGCATTTTTAAAAAATTATATAACGTATAGCAGCAAACTAGATTGTCTGTGTATGAAGTCATCTGTGCCGAGGCTGTTTGAGTCAGAGGGACATGTCTTCGGAGTGTGTCTCGGTATTTGTACGAGTATGTGTGTGTGTCTGTGCTCGCTATCTAGATGAGCGCTCATGCATGGGGACGGCGGTTGGCAAAGACAGAGTCGTTTTCTCACACACTCTTTCTCTCTCTGTGCCTTCTGCTAGTTTTTGTCCTCTCACACTTTTTCCTCCCTCCATCGCACATATTCCAGTGACCTTTCCCTATTGCACGCTGGCTTTCTCATTTACTCATTTGATACTTCTCGCTCTCTCTTTCCATTTCTTTCTCCTGCACACACACACACTTCAGTTCTCTCTCTCTCTCGCGAGTCCCACGCTTGCTTCTTCTTGAGCTCATTGCCATTCCCATCAGTAAAGCGTCAGACACTGAGGACTCAATAACACGGAGCATATTGTAGCCAGCTTTTCCTCCTCCTCCTCCTCCTTCTGCTTCGAATATAATTATCGCCTGAAGCTAACCTGTCGTTCTTTCTTTTCTTTCCTGTTCTTTTCTTTTTTTTAACCCCTCCCTCCCTCACCCCTCCCAAAAACGAAATCAGGGAGCAGGTCATCGAGTTACAGAGCTAGGGAATGGTAGGTTTGTTCTGCAAACAAAGAAACACGGTGTCATTGCTCCCGAATGTGTGACTTTGCAGAAGCCCCGGGATATAGACCTGGTCAACGTTATCCAGGTCAAGGGTCAAAGTGCCACATCGTGGCGCTGAACAAGGACCTCCTGGATCTCAGGTTTCAGTTCTGGGACATGGTCCTGCGTTTCTATTGGTCTGAAATTACGGAGCACTATGCGACGCGGCACTAACACCAGCTGTGGCGTGAATAGCTGAGGTGAATAGGTTGTCGCTTAGTAGCACCTGAATGAATTGTTAAGAGTTTGATGGTTCACGACCATGTTAACGTGACGTCATTTTTACCGCTTCGTCAAATCGCGCAGGATATGCACAACATGAACAATAAATGTGAGAGATATAGTTTAGTTTAATTTAAATGAATTAATTTCATTAATTTCATTAATTTAAAATTAATTAATTTAAATAAAATTTTTTATAATAATTTTTTGTAACTACCCAAATGAAGCATTGTTAGCTTTAGCATCAGGAATGTATTGTCCTAGTCCTATTTATTTATTTTCGAATAATAATTTTTGTAATAACAGGATTGCTTTTTTACTTTTTATATCACATATTTCAATACATTTAATAGTAGATAATTTTTTTTAAATGAATTTGTGAATTGGGTAAGTTTTTAAATATTTTAAAATCAATTCAAACAATTTTGTAATTATTTAGGTAAAGTTTAAAATTTATGGATTTCTTTTAAATATAACACCGGAAATGCAAACCTTGTCTTTTTCGCAAGTCATTATGAGCAGTTGGTTGCAATACCACCACCTACAGGACTGGAGCAAGGAGCTGAAAAATCGTTAGGGAAAAATAACTAATGGTGCTTTTCCACTGCATAGTACGGCACAGCACGGTTCAGTACAGCTCACTTTGGTTCGGCTCGTTTCGACTGCAGTTTAGTAGTTTAGGTCAGTTTAGAGTGGGCAGGATTATTCACGTGTCGTTATAGTTGCGCCGCCTCTACTACCGTGACATCATCGTAAACGGACCACAAACAAACACACAACAATGGAGCATATCGAGGAATTGTGTTCTTCATTCTCAGTATGTGGATGTTTTTAACAGCAAGACGAAGGAGATTGTTTAAAAAGAGGTTGATGGCAGCCAAAGAAAGTTTTTGGTTAATACAAAAAGGTGCGTCCGATCCTTTGCTGGCAGTTCTAAATATAGCGGTTCTGTTGTGTCTCGTGTCGCAAGTTCAGTGACGCAGTAATGACGATTTTCTCCGGCCAATCAGTGACCAGCAGAGTTTACACGTCACGTTTTGGTAACGGTTCGGCGCGCTTGAAACCTCGGCTGAGGTGGTACTAAAAAAAGGACCAGGTACCAGGTACTGTTCCCAGTGGAAAACCCCCCAAAAGTGAGCTGTACTGAACCGTGCCGTGCCATACTATGCAGTGGAAAAGCACCATAACTAAGTAACTAAATATATATATATATATATATATATATATATATATTGTTTTTGTATGAGATTATCATTAGGCAATTAATTTCAATTAAAAAATTTTCCTCCCGAATTTGTGAAAACGTTCAAATTTCCAAATTATAATTTTTTTTTACAAATTAATACATTTTTTAAAAAAGTTTTTACATTTTTATACCTTTTAATTTCTGATACATTTTAAAATAGATTTTATTGCAAATTCTATTTTCATAGATTTTTTTTACTGTAAAACATTTATTTTTCTTAAAATTTTCAGTTTCAGGCTTTTGTTAAGCATTTAAACGCATGTCGAACTCCGTGTTTGCTTATGCGAAAAAAAAAAATTTGAATGCGAGTACATTTTTAAGCAGATCTGGGAAACAATCAATTTAAAAAATTGTTCCTGTGATACATATAATTTATTTATTTTCTAAGGTACCACTGTTAGCTTTAATTGTTTTGAATTCACTGTAATATAAAACAAAGAAAAATTTTTTTTTAATTTGTTCTTCCTGTTTTGTCGTACACTGTGATACGCATCACATCATGTAAAATGTCTTGCAGTAGTATGGTATGAAGTTTTTTGGATCTAAGTTTTGCCCCTAGTTGCAGAATTAACCACACCTCCAGAACCAGAACCTCAGAAACACTATTAATTTCCGGTTCTGAGCCCGATTCAGAGTATTCTCCATGCAGAGCGGACCTATTGTTGTGCCAAAGGAAGTGTATCGTCAGCGTAGACTTTAACCGGGGAGCGCCTCTTTATGGTCTGCACACACACACACTTAGACACACACCCTGCTTTATGGATGTTCATAAGCGATAGCGAGGTGGACGTTTATCCCGGATAACAATGATATCATTAAGTTTTAGGATCACTCTAGGTAACGAGAAACCGCAGTCCTCTCAGGCAGCTTTGAATGGACGAGAACAAAGAGGGCTCAAAGTCCTCTCCGCTCCCCTCGCTCTCTCTCTCTCTCGTTCTCTCTCTGTGGATTGCCATTTACTCTCAGCCACCCTCTCCGCCCCTTCTCATTGCTGGATTGTTGTGAATAGGTGCCTTGTTGACACAGCTGAGAGACAAATGGCCTCTGATGGCTTCGGTGAATCTTTAACCCTTACGCCACGTGATGACCCACTTTACACTGAACCGAACTCAAAGTCACTCGTTTAACTGTTATAACTTTATGTATATTATTACCGTGTGTAATGAAATGAAATGTATAATGATACTGATATAATATCATAATGATCCCAAGCCCTGCTCCACATTTCCTCTTTGGGTGGTTGGAGGTGATGGGTCGGGGTGACTAGCGGGAGAGCACCACTTGCTAACTAGTCCACCATGGAACCAAGTTATTCCATTTGAATGATTAAGTCTTGGTTCCTCAAAGAAGCTTCCAGCGTTCTTCTGTATTCTAGCTCTTACTTTCTCTCTTTCTGTAAGGGTCATGAACAGGAGTCCACCTGTGTTTCATGGTGTCGATGACCAGCTGATGTCAGGATGTTCATGGGTTTATGAGTAGCTGTTTGCCATTTGTTTTAGAGAACCTACTAAGAGTTTTGCACCTTAGTGACATATTTATTCTGTTCAGTTTCACTTGATTAGGATAGTAGGATTTGTACAAATGTATTAAATCTTAATATCCTAACGCTATAAATATGCGAACAGTGAACAGCTCCAACTCCAGGAAAAAAGATTATGGTGCAATAACAAATATCTCTCGTGTTTAGCTCTAGTTTTTTATGAATTAAAATGCTACTTTGAATTGTTTTGCTCATTTTTATCTACAGAGGTATATATTAATGCACACCTGTTGACCTCCTCTAACGCATTACCCCTCTCTCGGATTCAGGTGTGATCCGCACTCTGGAGCTGCTGGACCGCGAGACGGTGCCGCACTACTGGCTGACGGTATACGCCATCGATGGCGGCGTGGTGCCGCTCTCCTCCTTCGTGGAGGTCTACATCGAAGTGCAGGACGTGAACGACAATGCGCCGCACACCTCCGAGCCTGTGTACTACCCGTCCGTCATGGAGAACTCACCCAAAGACGTCTCGGTCATTCAGATCGACGCGTTCGACCCCGACACTCGTTCCGGCGACAAACTGAGCTACAAGATCAGCAGCGGGAACCCGCAGGGCTTCTTCAGCATCGACCCCAAGACAGGTGAGTACGGCCATAACCGCCGTTTTTAACAATATCAGGTGTAAAAACTAGCCCCAGAGCAGAGAGCAAGAAAGGGAGAGGTCTGGAACGTTGATTTAATTAACACTTAAGACGACAAGTGCAAGATCGTTTTTACGAAAACAACACAATGTAGTAAATCGTAATTGACACTTTTTTCCAAAAAAACTGAATTCAGTTTTAATTAATGAATAGAAATGTGAAACTTGGACCGAAGTAAATGTTTTTAAATAAAAAAAATTCTGTTTAGTAGTTACAAAATATTTTCAGCCAAATCCAGATGAAATCTTTGTTCTTATTAAAAGCCACAATCAGGATGTTCACGTTATGATGGTTCACATCCACTCTTACAAGTGACTTTTGACTTTTTTTTACAAGTGACATGACCACGTATCAGATACATATCCGATCTAGGATTGATTCATGTAAGAAAGATAAAAAAAAAAACATGAAATAAATCTAGGATAAAAATTATTCTTAGTACGTGAACATCAAAATTTGTATTGTGTTTATGAGTAAATTGACATCTGGGTTAGTTAGCTAGTAGAGATGGGGAAAATTTAGATTCTGCGTGTACAGTATAGCTATTCTTTTGGGTATCGCTACACTAACTGTAAAATTAGATTTTTTACATATTACTTTTACTTGACACATTTTTGGGTGGTAAAACTTGAACGTATGATGATAATATTTGTATCAGGTGCTGCCTAGTGACTGTCTGTTAGCTAGATTATTACTAGTCATATTCACATAGGGTTCGTTTCTGTACAGAATCTCTAACATTAAAATGCAGACGAACAAATATCAGTGGTGAAGAATGCTGCAATACTGTTTTTTATTTTAATTTTTCTATTTTAAATCATCCCTCCATTCCTGAACCACTTGACAGTAGGGTGCCGATGAAGGCAGCATTTTGGAGTAGAGCTTAGCCTCTGAGCTTTAAAAGCTTCCTTTCTTTTTTTATACCGGTTTGAAAAGAAGGTGAAGGCATCCGCGATTGCAGATCATAAGAGGACAGAAACGAGGCTCGCTCCTTTGAGCGCCCGGGTTAAAATGGGTGATAAATAATAATCGAATCATAAATTGTCATGATTCGAAAACGTCAAGACTGAAAAGAGCCGTGTGCGCCTTTTAACGGACCTATTGGTTAGTCTAATTACCTTTATTTATATTAGCAACGTTGGCATTTTGGTCGCAGCAGCCTTTAATTTAGCTGGTCAGATAATTATTAGCTGCACGGAATATCTAATTTATGTGTACTCCTAAATGTGGGGTTGTGGTCTGTGTTTATGTGAAGAGAGAGAGAGAGAGAGAGAGCTCGTTTGGCACAATCTGATCTCACATCAGTTCAGAGCGAGTCAGTTTCTATTTAAGAGCCTTTACACAACCCAGACTCGCCAGAGAGAGAGAGAGAGAGAGACTCACAAGAAGGGCTTCGTAAGACAGCTGTCATATCCCAAATCACGTCAGTGGTCACATAAACACCACTGTAAACACCTCGTTCATCCACTAAATCTTAAATTATTCACTATGTACCTTGTTCATTCATTCATTCATTCATTTTCTATACCGCTTAATCCTGTGTTCAGGGTCGCGGGGGACCTGGAGCCTATCCCAGGAGACTTCGGGCACTAGGCGAGGTACACCCTGGACAGGGTGCCAATCCATCGCAGGGCACACACACATACACACACTCACACACCCAATCACACACTACGGGCAATTTTTAGCAACGCCAATTAGCCTAACCTGCATATCTTTGGACTGTGGGAGGAAACCGGAGTACCCGGAGGAAACCTACCAAGCACGGGGAGAACATGCAAACTCACAACTCATGCACACAGAGACGGGACTCGAGCCTGGCCGGGGAATCGAACCCAGACCCTGGAGGTGTAAGGCGACAGTGATAACCACTACACCACCGCGCCGCCGTATGTACCTTGTACCTTAGATTAAGTCCACTCTAGACATCTGATTGTCCTTACTCTACTGTGGCCATGTCCCAAACCAGTAAATCTTGCCGTACCATCAGTCGACTGCGGGTGTGTCCCTATCCGTGCCCATGTATTAGGTAACGTGTGCACCATTGTAAACATCTCGCCATCGCTCTCACTCAGCCGTGGCATCACCCGTCCCAAACCGCACTACATACTGTAGGCCACATAGTACAAATGTCTCATCGCCATCAGTCAGTCCACTATGACACGTAACCCTTGTGGTGCATTGTGGGTAATTTGTGCCAGCATTGCAAACTGAGGAGACTTGCGATTTTCCTTTTAAAGGCTTTTTTTAAGACCTTTTTTTTTTTTTTTTTTAGGAATGCTCCATTTAGCTCTCTCTCTCTCTCTCTCTCATTCTCGTACTTGATTCTGTGGGAATTTATATATTTTCAAAATGGACTGTCTCTGAATATTTAATCATCCTTGTGAGGACTAAGAGCAGCATCAAGGTGCAGATGGGTCTCCTAGTGAATGTGTGTGTGTGTGTATTGGAGAAAATTTCAGACAGTTGAAATTTTATTCCAGGCTTCCACAGGTTAACCAGAGCCCTGAGTTATTCACTTTTTTTTCTTTCTTCTAATCAGGTCAGAACAGCTTGTTTGGGATTTTCACCAAATATATATATATAAAACTTACTAAGAATATCAGTCATACTTATTTAACAAATGTTAGCACGTTAGCAGGATGAGGTTTATGCTAAGTTTGATTGTTTTTTTTTTTTTTTTTTTGCTTTGCTTTGATGTGAAATTTAGCTGCCTTTATTGGTTATATTTAGCCTTGCTAGCTCTCTCGCTAGCTAGGATTAGTTTTATCAAAGGTCGGATAATGGCACTTCTGCCGTGCGTTGTTGTAAATGATCTACTGGTAGTCACATGACTGCAAAATGACAATAATATCATAATTAGTATTGCGTGACTCTCAATTTCAGCACCTAACAATGATATTATATTCTTTAAAATCAGTCTTCACTGATGAAATACACGCTAACGGTAGCATGTGACTAGCTAACGAAACCCAACTTGTTCGATTAGCATTGCTAAACATTTCAGATTGCGTTAGCTTAGCGGTGGTTCTGTGAAGGCCACGTTTTCTCATACACTCTGAAGTGACTCGTGTTTTCAGGCCAAATAAGGGGCTGTGTTCTCTCTCTCTCTCTCTCTCTCTCTCTTACACACACATACTTTTCTCCAGGGAAAACATGGGAGAACAAAGTGAGAGAGAGAGAGAGAGAGGGTTGAGTGGTTGTTGGTGTAGTTGAACATTAACCTTGCGAGGGAGAGTAGCGAACATGTAGGTTAATAAAACAACTGTGTGGGTTGGGGGGGTTGGGTGAAAAAGTCATGTGAAGGAGATAAGCGATCTCACGGATTCCTCCCATCCCATCCTTGCAGAAGCCGTTTGGGGAATTCCTGTCATGTTTTATAATTTCCCACCATACAATCCGAATAAAATTGAAACTCCGTCTCTTGAAATGTTTTCACATGGATCACTGCAAAGCTAAAACCTATTCTAATCATAATAAAAAAAAGTGGTACACACTAACAGACTTCCACTTTAGCGGAAAGTTACCGGAAGGAGGACAGGTTCGATTTTAACGCTGCATAGCTAATGTGGTTTAAAAAACAAACAAACAAACAAAAAAACATTAACTTCAAGCTAAAAGCAGGTGCCTCCTCTCAGTCAGCTTTGTGGAGCTCATTAACACCTCAGACTTGCTGACATTGTTTCTGATAATGAAAATATATAAAATAAAAAAACATCCACGTTTGGATGTGTGATAAGATGCTTCATATCTTTCCTTTTTTTAAACTGGTTAGTTAAAATTTTTAAGGTGGTTCATAAACTTAGTACTTTACGAAACTTAGACAACGAACATAACTTCGCTAATCGACTACACCTGCGGGAATTTTTCTTTTTTATGTTTGATTTATGTCCACGGAAAAAAGAACAAATGTGTGATTACCAAATTATGAAAATAGGTCAACTAGTTGGTTATGAAGCTGATTGTTTGTGCCGAAGTTATTTATAGAATTAATTGAATGTGAGACAAAGGTCATGTTAACTTCCTGATGTCATGTTAATTTTACCATCATATCTGAGGTATTCGGGCACACACATCCAGACTGTGCAACAGCTTTTTTCCACAAGCCATCCGTCTCCTCAACAAAAAGGGACTGGACTGATAAACACACACACGCACACACACACACACACACACACAAACATTATCACTCAGCTTAACTCAACTACCTCAAAACATTGAGACTGGACTGACTAATCAACACAAGCGCAAACACACTGACCTACACCACCAAGCTATCGTACACACCAACCTATAAATGCTCTTTTGCACAATATTATTACTGGACTTTTTGCACTAACTTCTGTACTTCCTAATTTTTGCTGCTACACTAAGGAATGTTTACTGTTTCTCCACTACCTCAACTCATCACCACAAAACCTTATTATGTTACGTTGTGTTTTTGTCGCACTGTTACTTTGTTGCTTTTGTTTGCACATTTGCTCGTGCACTTTGTCTGCTGTCTGTTTAAAAAAACAAAACAAAAAAAAAACCTGTAGATAAAAAGTCTTAGTTAGATAGTTAGTTTTTTGTTAATTTATGTTGTAATTTATGTTAGGTCAGTCTGTCTTGTCTCTGCAAGCCAGCTAACTAGGCCTCTTACTTAGCTAGTTTAGTGTTTTCTGGTAATCTATGTTGTAAATTTATGTTGCATGTAGCACCTTGGTCCTGGAGGAACGTTGTTTCGTTTCACTGTGTACTAACTGTATATGGTTGAAGTGACAATAAAGCCTACTTGAACTTGAACTTAAATGAGGTAAATGTTTTTACAGTACATAATGGTCATACTCACACTTAAAAAGATGAGAGAGGCCTGTAATTTTCATCATAGGTATACCTCAACTATGAGAGACATAATAGGAAAAACAAATCCAGACAATTAAAGAATTTTTAAAGAATTTATTTGCAAATTACGGTGGAAAATAAGTATTTGGTCAATAACAAAATTTCATCTCAATACTCTGTTATATACACTTTGTTGGCAGTGACAGAGGTCAATGTTTTCACACACTGTTCCTGGTATTTTGACTCATTCCTCCATGCAGATCTCCTCTAGAGCAGTGATGTTTTGGGGCTGTCGCTGGGCAACACGGACTTTCAGCTCCCTCCAAAGATTTTCTATGGGGTTGAGATCTGGAGACTGGCTCGGCCACTCCAGGACCTTGAAATGCTTCTTACGAAGCCACTCCTCCGTTGCCCGGGTGGTGTGTTTGGGATCATTGTCATGCTGAAAGACCCAGCCACGTTTCATCTTCAATGCCCTTGCTGATGGAAGGAGGTCTTCACTCAAAATCTCATGCTATATGGCCCCATTCATTCTTTCCTTTACACGGATCAGTCGTCCTGGTCCCTTTGCAGAAAAACAGCCCCAAAGCATGATGTTTCCACCTCCATGCTTCACAGTAGGTATGGTGGTGTTTGGATGCAACTCAGCATTCTCTCTCTATTCCAAACACATCAAGTTGAGTTTTCTATTTTGGTTTCATCTGACCATATGACATTCTCCCAATCCTCTTCTGGATCATCAAAATGCTGTCTAGCAAACATGCCTGGACATGTACTGGTTTAAGCAGGGGGACACGTCTGTCACTGCAGGATTTGAGTCCCTAGCGGCGCAGTGTGTTACTGATGGTAACCTTTGTTACTTTGGTCACAGCTCTCTGCAGGTCATTCACTAGGTCCCCCCGTGTGGTTCTGGGATTTTTGCTCACCGTTCTTGTGATCATTTTGACCCCACAGGGTGAGATCTTGCATGGAGCCCCAGATCGAGGGAGATTATCAGTGGTCTTGTATGTCTTCCATTTTCTAATAATTGCTCCTACAGTTGATTTCTTCACACCAAGCTGCTTACCTACTGCAGATTCAGTCTTCACAGCCTGGTGCAGGTCTACAATTTTGTTTCTGGTGTTTGTCGACAGCTCTTTGGTCTCGGCCATAGTGGAGTTTGGAGTGTGACTGTTTGAGGTTGTGGACAGGTTTATACTGATAACGAGTTCAAACAGATGCCATTAATATAGGTAACGAGTGGAGGACAGAGGGGAGCCTCTTAAAGAAGTTACAGGTCTGTGTGAGACAGAAATCTTGTCTTAAGTTGTAATATCAATCATATTGTATATGTTCTATCGATCTACTAACTCATCCGCGGTAAATATAAATTTTCATAACAGTTTTCTGTCATTTTTATTTTTCGTTGCCTTTGCATTATCCACATGTAAGTCTTAAGAGCTACATGCTACATGTTCATAACTAGCTTCATGTGGAATTTCTCACGCTTTTAACACCTATATTAGTAATTTATCAGCAAGTTTGAAGTAAATGATGATGTTCTTGACATTTATGTATGATTTCCAGTCTCACTGAGCTTTTACATTCACTAAATATAGACCTACCTACAACAATGTAGGTACCTAAACTCAAAACATCACTTAGTAATTAACCAATACATCTGAGATAAATATTGACATTACTAATAGGTTTGAATCATTTCCACTCACTTTATTAGTCATTTACCAGCACATCTGAGGAGAATGTTGATGCTTTTCAGGTTCTCAGAATTAACCAACCAGCCTGAGACCTAAGCGCTCGCTATCGCTAATCAATACCTTAATCAATACGGGGATGCTTTGTGACTTCTGGGCGAACTAGCTCATTTTCTCTTTTACCCTAGATTAGTGGAGTCACATTGCACGAAATGAAAGATAACGCAAAAACAAGTGTGTCTTGTTCTGCAATTTGACATATAAGAGCAACAAGGAGCTCTGTCCTTAAAATTTTTTATCTTTCCTTTATTCCATTTTGAAAACAAGAAGAATCAAAGATAAATATATGCTTCGTCCATCCCACCTTCCATCAGTTCATCATTGTGAAAGGGTTAACGACGGGTTAATTACGACTCGTACACAGAGACGGGAGCGCTGGCACCGCTACAGAGGAACCCATGGGGAACATACTGCACTCTCACGCAGAAGCTGAATAAATCCTCTGATTTGGAGCGAAGCTGTTTGTGGGTTTTTACACGTAGCTTGTTTACTTGTTTACTCCTGCAGTCCAGGTGGTCGTGAAGGTTCCAGACGCCTGATCTAAATATCGCGAGGAGGGGTAGATAAACATGGAGCTCATTTCTTATCGAAAGTCTTTTTACGCGAACGCAGTAAATCGCAAATCCGCCATCGGCGTCGTAAATCCGATGAATTATTCGTCTGAACACGGCGTCTGCCTTTAGTGTGGCGTCTCTCAGTAATCATTCACATCCACAATTCCTGCTTTATTTCCTTTTTTGACATTTCTCATTTACAGATATATAAACATATATACAGGTTTTTTTTTAAGAATTGGAAAGAGGAAACAATAAATTTTATCGTAGATGCCGAATGCCAAACACAACCTGCCCCCGCGTGTCTGCCGAGTCTCGGCTTTTAACCCCGTCTTCACTTTCAGTGCTGAAAAATGAAAAGAGAATTAGGAGGAAGGAAAGAGATTAACTGAGATTAACTACTTCCTGCGGGTCACTTCCTGTCTCTCAGGCAGTTGTAGCCAGCAGCGCACACACACACACACACACACAAAAGAGTGAAATAGAGAAAAACAAAGGGATGGGAAATAATTCTGACCTTACCAGTGTGACTGACACGCGCACACACACAGACTATGAAGAAAAGGTGAGAGAAAGAGAGAGATGGATAATAGACTTAAAAAAACAAGAGATAGAAACTGAATGAAAGTAGTTAAGAAGGAAAAGGGGGAAAACAAGAAAAGAAAAAAGGAAGGATGTTAACAAAAAGTAAAAACTAAAAAAGCTAAAGAAAAAAAAATCATGTAAAAAAGTGGAAGAGAAAAAAGTGAAGGAAAGAATATAAAAAGAGAGAAAGAAAAAATGCGCAGAAGTGGAAGTGGAGGAAAGAATGAATGTGAAGAAAATGAAGTACAGAAAAAAGAAAGAATGTAAATGAATCGAGAGAAAATAGAAAACCAACAAACAAACAAAATTAAATATGCAAAATATGACAAAAGACTGAACAAAAAGTCTAAAGAAGAAAAGAGAAAAAGAAACAAATGTAAAGAAAAGAAAGAAAGAGAGAAAGATAAACAATGAAAAAGCACAGAAGTAGAGAAAGGAGGAAGGAATGAAGGTGAAGAAAGAAGTGGAGAAAACAAAGAACGTAAAATAAAGGGAGAGAAAAATAAGATTGAAACAAGTGAAAGAAGAGTTTCACAATTTGTTAGTTTTTTCACACGCACCTCAGATGGGTTTAATTTTTTTCATTCTTTCTTTCTTTCATCACTTCCTTCCTTACTTCTCTTTTAACCAATGCTCTTCCTTTCTTTCTTTCTCTCTTCTCTGATGTACTTTTTTTCGTTCTTTCTTTTCTTTTCTTCCTCCCTTATCTCTTAAGTGGATGTAGTTTAAAGAAGTGTGTGTGTGTGTGCTGTTGGTAGTTAGGAATATAGGATATTGGTCTGGATTTTGTTTTCTGTGTGTGTGTGTGTGTGTGTGTGTGTTCTGGATCAGATGCTCTAGTATCTAAGACAGTATCTGTTCACTAACGCTAGCACAGCTAGCTAACAGCCCGAAGCTGACTAGCGTTACTCCTGAGAGCTAGCCCATCTGAGGTGCGTGGGGGAAAAAAAAAGAAAACAAATTGTTGTATATACGTCAAGCAAACATAGCAATGCCTTTAATCCTCACGCTAATTGGTTGTTCTTTTGCTAACCCCGTTTTCCCGGCTTGTTATTTTGCTCTTTCTCTCACTTGCTGTCTTTCGTAATTTCCCCTGAGACGCCTCGTCAGTGGGTCGGCGCTACAATTAGCAGCCAGAGCACCGAGCGGAGCGCGAGGTTAAACGTGCTCTCGTTTACGCAGAGAGGTGTTTAGCTGTAGGCTGCACTCTTCCACTGCTAAAGACAAGAAGCCAGAATATAGTCTCTTGTTCTCTCTCTCTCTCACACACACACACACCCCACATATGGGAACATGTAGGCTGACATACTTCAGTAGCAAGCTAGTTATTTCGAACAGATTTAGCCAAATGAAACAGAATAGACTTGGATTGAAGAGCAGTGCGCTAGCCAGGTAGCGGGTGTTAGCCACAGGACAAGAAGCCACAAGACTGCAACACAGACACACATACACACCCACATACATGCACCCTATAAAAGTGTTGCAAGATTAGCCATATTTTAGATAGAAAATCTCTAGCGAGTTAGCAACATGTCCTGAAAAGTGTAGTGTAGAGATTGACAGGTTAGCACAAAGTTAGCCACAGAATGCTGCACGGTTTGCGAGACATAAAAATGTTTGACTGTAAGCACCAGTGAAACAAGATATTTAAACTTGACATGAAAAAAAAAAAACACAAACCAACTAGGTTGCTCACAAAGTTCGCAAAATTATAATAATAAAAAAATGGCTGAAGTAGTGTAGTGTTCTTCTTGGATTGAAGAGCAGTGCGTTAGCCAGCCACAGGACAGCCACAGGACAAGAAGCCACACTGCAACACATACACACACTATATAAAAAAACGTTGCATAATGGTGGTTTCCTCACAACCACGTCGCAAATTTAGCCAGATTTTTGCTAGCGAATTAGCAACGTGTCCAGAAATGCTTCCTACAGATGAGATTCACATGCTAGCATAAGCAAAACAGATTTATCAGAGGCATGCTATTTTAGCAAGATATCACGTGCTAGCCTTAACAAGGTGGGTGGCCGGGACTAGCTTGCTCACAGAGTTAGCAACAACAACAACAACAAAAAAGTCTGGTGATTAGATGTTTTAAACAAAAAAATATTGATAGTTTAGTGTGAGATGCCACATGCCAGCTGGAAAAAAAAATTTAAGATGCTGGTGTGTTAGCATGTTAGCATAGTTAGATTGCTAATTCCTGTCAGTCTGAAGGAATGCTCGAAGATGCTATGGTTTAGCTTTCAAAGCACTGAGGGGGCGCTAACCGCTAACACAGCTCGATCCTGACCGGTAACAACCCTCTCTTTCGGCTTTTTCTTTCTTTCTAACAGCAAATACACTTACTACTTTTTTCTTTCTTCCCTCCCCGTCTTTTTCTGTTTTTCTTTCCGCTACTGGGAGAAAGCTGTAATTATCTCTGGCCCACACCAGAGGAACAGGCTATTTTTTGGGAGGAAGAAATGGATTGTGGTTCAGAGTTACGGGGCGTCTCTCGAGGCCCTGGTTTGTGTGTGTGTGTGTGTGTGTGTGTGTGTGTGTCCTGCCAAAGGAACACCTCTGCTTTGAAAAGACACACACACACACACACACACACACAGCTGCTATAATTATCTTTGAACGACTGACATGGATTTGATTAACCGAAAAAAGCATTTTCAATTTTCTCCCTCATCATCTGTATAATCTTTGTCACTCCTCACAATGTGTTTTGAGTGTGTGTGTGTGTGTGTGTGTGTGTATTAACCCAGGGAGGCAAGGCTTTGTAAAGATGTTGTTTCCAAAAATGTTCCCTGAAGATTAGCGCTTCAAAGCTAAAAGCAAATCAGCCTGGTGATTTATAAAAAAACAAACAAATAAACAAAAAAATTATTCCCTAATCCTGAGAATTTGCTACTTTTTAAATAATAAATAATAAAAAAAACATGAAATTTTATAAAAACAAAGCAGCATTTTATAAAGCAAACCCAAAATAGTGCTAGTTAGCTTGCTAGTTTTGGCCCTAGCTGAATTTTTCCATGTGCAATCTCAAGCCACGTGTAGCGCATTTGTTCCACTTTTGATTGCATAAATTATCATCCTTGCGTGTCAAAATTATCACAAACAAACAATCCTCGGTTCTTAAACTCTACTCTAAGGCTAATTCCGACGCTAACTCCATTGTAACGTTAATTTCGGAGCATTGTCCTCTCAATTCAGCAGCACATTTGAGCTAAAAGTTGATGTTCTGGATGTTTCCGTGTCATTCCGGCTCCCGCTGTGTCGTCACGTCGTCTGAAAGAGAGACTTTAACCTGACGGGTTTTAGCTAGCTTAGGCATAGAGGCTAATAGTTAGCAACTGGCTAGCTGCAGTGCTCGGGCACACGGAGGTTGCTGATCTGGAGTCTGTGATTTGCCGAGTCTTTGTTTGAGGCTGCTACAGTATTTAATAGGAAAAAATGCCGACATGGCAGATTTTGAGAGAAAGAGAGAGAGACTATCTATGTTATTTTTAATGGTAAGGGGCAGGCTGTGGCTGGGCTATTCCTGGGATTTGCTGTGTGTGTGTGTGAGAGAGAGAGAGAGACAGGCACAGGGTTTTGGGGTTTTAATCAGACAGTGCGGTGGCGCTCGGCCTCCTCCATCCTACAATTACCGAAAGCGCCACGCTACACAGCAGAGAGACGAGCTGAAAAACATCTCTCTCTGTCTGTCTGTCTCTCTCTGTCTCTCTCCTTCTGTACATCTGCATCTTTTGTTTTTTTTTCCTCCTCGCTTTGTCTGTTGCTATCTCTCTCTCTCTCTTATTTCTCTTTCTTTTTCTGTCTTGTGTTTTTACCTGTCACTGTCTCCCTCCATCTGTCTGTCTCTCTCTTTTTATCAATTTGTCCATCTGCCTCTTTCTGTTGCTGTCTCTGTCTCTTTCTTTCTTTCTTTCTTTCTGTCTATATATCTGTCTGTCTCTTGCTTTCTTTTCTTTCTTGCCTTTTACCCTGTCTCTCTCTCTCTTTCTTTGTCTCTCTATGTGGTCTTTTCTCTTCCTTTTTGTCATCTCTCTCTCTCTCTCTCTCTCTCTCTCACACACTCTGTTTCTTTTTCTTTTACTTTCTCTTCATGTCTATCTGTCCCTTTGCCTGTCTCTCTTTCTGTCTGTTCCTCGTATTTCTCAATTCTTTTTCAGTCTCACATCCACTTTAATCTCTGTTGCTGTCTCTCTTTTTTTTTGCTTTCTGTCTGTCTCTCACCCTCTATTGCTAATTTATATTTCACTGTCTCTCCCTGTCTCTTTGTCTATTGCTATTTCTGTTTTTCTCCTTTACTTTCTGTGCATTTCTGTCTACCTGTCTGTCTGTTTCTTTTCATGTTTGTATCTCTGTATGCTTCTCTCTCTCTCTTCTTCCTTATTCAATCACACAGCGGCTACAGCGGTGCTGCCGGAGTCAAACTGGGCTTAAAACGGTGCTGGCAAAGGCCACGCTAGTAAACTACACAGTGTTTAGGAGTGTGTGTGTGTGTGTGTGTGTGTGTGTGTGTGTGTACAAGCTTTAGGAGGTTATTTTAAGGCATGGGTGTGCTGTAGCTAAGCCGTATTAAAGCTCAGACTGGATTCAAGGCCTTCCTTGACCTCCATGTGGCTGCGCTATTGCACGCTCGCAGCATTTCTGGTGTCCGTGTGTTAGCGAGACGGACACGTCGTGGCCGTGCCGTCCTGTCTGCTTCCTTGTGTCGTGCTGTTAGTTACAGCGTCAGGAAATAGATTGAAATAAATGTTTGTCACAGTAAGCTAGCGTGTTGCTACGCTGAGGTGAGTTACAGTCACACTTCGCAAATAAGGTGTGAAATGAGCGGACGTGCACTAAAGCAAAACGTAAAGAGAAATTTAAGTGGAAAAACGAAACATTGTCTCAGTAATTCATGTAGTTTTTTTTAAATGCTAGCGGTTTATTTCTAGCGTAATCTTAGTTGTTTTTTTCCCTCTCACAGGTCTGGTCACTACCACGTCTCGCAAACTGGACAGAGAGCAGCAGGACGAGCACATCCTCGAGGTAACCCCGCCCCCTTTTTTACAAATCCACCAATCAGCTTCTGGTGCCAGTTTAACAGCAAATCACTGTTTTCTTTCTTTATATCTTTCTTTCTTTTCCTTTACTCCTATCTCGTTTTTGTTTCTCTTCGTTTTCGTCATGTTTCTTCTTCTTCTTGCAGATTTAGTTTTTTTTTTTTTTCTTTTTTTCATCCACAGGTTTTAGCCCAAACACCTGTGTGTGTGTGTGTGTGTGTGTGTGTGTGTGTGTGTGTGTGTGTGTGTCCCACTGCAGGGGATGAATGAGGTTTTGTCTAAAGAAAAAAAAAGCGAGAGAGAGAGATTCCTTTTCCCACCTTCCCAAAGTACTTCAGTGAGGGATTCAGATATCAGCAGCTTGTGTGTGTGTGTGTGTGTGTGTGTGTGTGTGTGTGTGTGTGTGTCGTTTGTGGTGTGTGTGTGTGGTTCTTTGTTCTCTCTCAGTGTTCCGTTGCAGGATCAGACAGGCCAGAACAGGAAGTATCAATCAGCCACCGGCCGCTGTCTAAACATGTGGACTTTTAATTGAGCTATTTCTCTCTCTTTCTGTCTCCCTTTCTGCCGCTCTCTTTCTGTCTGTCTCTCTGTCTCACTCTTTTTTCTGTCTCTCTTTCTGTCTCTCTTCCTGTCTGTCTCTCTCTTTTCTTCTATCTGTCTCACTTTCTGTCTGTCTTTCAGTTTGTCTTTCCCGTTGCCTGTCTTTCCTGCTGTCTGAGTCTCATTCTGTCTCTCTCTTTCTGTCTGTCTCATTCTATTTCTGTCCCCCGTTTTCTCTTTCTGTCTCACTCACTGCCTCTCTTCCTGTCTGTCTCTCTCTCTCTTTCTATCTGTCTCATTCTGTTTCTGTCTCCCGTTTTCTCATTCTGTCTCACTCACTGCCTCTCTTCCTGTCTGTCTCTCTGTTTCACTCTCTTTCTGTCTGTCTTACCCTCTTTCTCTCTCATCCTCTTTCTGTCTGACTCGCTTGCTGTCCACTCCTTTTTTCTGTCTCTCTCTCCTTCTGTTTCTCTTTCTTTCTTGCTCTTTCAATCTGTCTCTTTCTCTTTCCATCTGACTCTCTCTGTCTCTTTGCCTTCCTCTCCCTCCTTTCTCTTTCTGCCTCTTTCTGTCTACCTGTCTCTCTCTTTCCTTATTCTTTCCCTAAGTCTTTCATTCTCTCTTTTTCTTCTTTTCTCCAAGTTTTGTTTCTGTTCTCATGTGTCTGTTTCTCGACCCATCATTCTATCTGAGTGTTGCAGATGAGGCGTGTGTATGTGTGCATGTGTGTGTTTGTGTTGTTTTGGCTTGGTGTCACACTCGGTGATAAACTGATAAACTGTGAAAATGAGAGGACTTTCTTTCTTTTCTTTCTTTCCTATTTTTCTTTCTATTCATCCATTCTCTGGTCTTCCCGTTTTCTCTTTCTTCCTCCTTCTTCCCAAGAAATGGAAAAAAATTGAACCGACTACCAGAGCTAATGTTTTACTTCCATACAGTTGCCACCCCCATCTCTCTCTCTCTCTCTCTCTCTCTCTCTCTCTCCTCTGGTGGTCAGTGTGATTATGTCAGCGTGACCCGGCTCTGTGTATAGTGTTTAGTTAGCGTTTGAAATCAGGAAGTCCTTTATTGATGTCCGTCCCCCCAGGGTGCGGAAACAGGAGGAGGGGTGGATGACTAGAAGGTTATTTAGGACCTTGTGTGTGTGTGTGTGTGTGTGTGTTACAAACACTTACAGATGGAAGAACAGCGTGGAAACGCAGTGACTAAATAAAAGCCGATAAACTGAACAACTCTGTGAACCCAGAACGTATTTAATTCCGTGTTTATAAATGTGATTCAGTGAATCGTTTGTGAATTTGATTGCGAATTGTTTACGAGCTGAAAGAGTCGAATCACAGACGAGGCGATTACTGTTTTTCTGATTCCTACCTGCATGTCATTTCCATTAAATTGTAAACTTCACTTTTAGCTCCACCCACTAGGAGCGCTAAACTTAAAACTGGCTGTCATTTTCCATTCAGTTTTCCACTTGGGACGGCAAACTGTAAAGTTAATTTCCACACTTTTTAACTTGTCAGCATATTGGCAGCCATGTTTGATTTAGTTCTCCACCAGGGGCGCTAAACTCAAAAATTATCCATTGGTGTAGATTGATATTTTGTTTCCAGTGAAGCCATGAGATCTAGAAGATGTCAGGCTCTTGAGCAAGCCGCAGATAATGATTAAACGATAAAAGAGGCGCCAGACGTGTGTAAAAAAAAAAAACATTAAAAAAAGAAAAGAAAAAACAAGTAAATACTTCCTGTAATGATAATGGTGCAGGAAAACAAGCCAATGATACATAATTATCAAATTATCAGACTTTTAGGGCTTTTTTTCTGGTTTTAGCACTTATAATAAGTAATTTCCATCCTGACCATCTGGCACATTAATAGTGAAAAATGGGATTAAAGAGGACATTCCCGAAAGAGGAGCTGTCACGCTGGAGTACATTCAGGCAGCAGATGGGGAACGGTTACGACCAAATTAAGAGGAAAGAGATAGAGTTTCAAAAAACACCGCTCCCCCCCCCCCCCCCAATAAAAAAAACAGCAGGCTTAGAAAGGAACATTACAAGATGTTTTTTTTTTTTTTTTTAATAATGGATCCTCGAGTCTCCGTGCGACGTTCCGGTTTCTTCCGAGTCACAAGGCAGCATCGTCGGCGTTCCTGGCTGCTCGGATTAGACCAGCTTTTCTTTACAGGCATCGACAAGATCTGTTTCTCGTCCAGGATTTCTGTGAGAGTTTCTGGGACAGATCTGGCGGTGATAACGCGGGATGTTTTGTCTCTGCACGGCGTCTCGCGCTCGTACACACGTCTCAGTAATAATCAGTTCTACCATCCGCCCTCGTCCTCCTCCAGCGTCGGGCTAATTGGAGCGAGTCTGTGTTCTGAAATTTCTTTTCATATAATTGATGTTCTGTCTCGCTGTAATTACCGATCTGGAGCTGCATTTCCATAAAACTAAGCAAGTAAATACACACACACACACACACACACACACATATATATATATATATATACAGTGGTGTGAAAAACTATTTGCCCCCTTCCTGATTTCTTATTCTTTTGCATGTTTGTCACACTTAAATGTTTCTGCTCATCAAAAACCGTTAACTATTAGTCAAAGGTAACATAATTTAACAAAAAATGCAGTTTTTAAATGAAGGTTTACGTTATTAATGGAAAAAAAAACTCCAAATCTACATGGCCCTGTGTGAAAAAGTGATTGCCCCCCTTGTTAAAAAATAACTTAACTGTGGTTTATTACACCTGAGTTCAATTTCTGTAGTCACCCCCAGGCCTGATTACTGCCGCACCTGTTTCAATCAAGAAATCACTTAAATAGGAGCTACCTGACACAGAGAAGTAGACCAAAAGCACCTCAAAAGCTAGACATCATGCCAAGATCCAAAGAAATTCAGGAACAAATGAGAACAAAAGTAATTGAGATCTATCAGTCTGGTAAAGGTTATAAAGCCATTTCTAAAGCTTTGGGACTCCAGCGAACCACAGTGAGAGCCATTATCCACAAATGGCAAAAACATGGAACAGTGGTGAACCTTCCCAGGAGTGGCCGGCCGACCAAAATTACCCCAAGAGCGCAGAGACAACTCATCCGAGAGGCCACAAAAGACCCCAGGACAACATCTAAAGAACTGCAGGCCTCACTTGCCTCAATTAAGGTCAGTGTTCACGACTCCACCATAAGAAAGAGACTGGGCAAAAACGGACTGCATGGCAGATTTCCAAGGCGCAAACCACTTAAGCAAAAAGAACATTAAGGCTCGTCTCAATTTTGCTAAAAAAACATCTCAATGATTGCCAAGACTTTTGGGAAAATACCTTGTGGACCGACGAGACAAAAGTTGAACTTTTTGGAAGGTGCGTGTCCCGTTACATCTGGCGTAAAAGTAACACAGCATTTCAGAAAAAGAACATCATACCAACAGTAAAATATGGTTGTGGTAGTGTGATGGTCTGGGGTTGTTTTGCTGCTTCAGGACCTGGAAGGCTTGCTGTTATAGATGGAACCATGAATTCTACTGTCTACCAAAAAATCCTGAAGGAGAATGTCCGGCCATCTGTTCGTCAACTCAAGCTGAAGCGATCTTGGGTGCTGCAGCAGGACAATGACCCAAAACACACCAGCAAATCCACCTCTGAATGGCTGAAGAAAAACAAAATGAAGACTTTGGAGTGGCCTAGTCAAAGTCCTGACCTGAATCCTATTGAGATGTTGTGGCATGACCTTAAAAAGGCGGTTCATGCTAGAAAACCCTCAAATAAAACTGAATTACAACAATTCTTTCAAAGATGAGTGGGCCAAAATTCCTCCAGAGCGCTGTAAAAGACTCGTTGCAAGTTATCGCAAACGCTTGATTGCAGTTATTGCTGCTAAGGGTGGCCCAACCAGTTATTAGGTTCAGGGGGCAATTACTTTTTCACACAGGGCCATGTAGGTTTGGATTTTTTTTCTCCCTAAATAATAAAACCCCTCATTTAAAAACTGCATTTTGTGTTTACTTGTGTTATCTTTGACTAATAGTTAAATGTGTTTGATGATCAGAAACATTTTGTGTGACAAACATGCAAAAGAATAAGAAATCAGGAAGGGGGCAAATAGTTTTTCACACCACTGTATATATATATATATATATATATATATATATATATATACAGATGCACCAGATGCTGACAAGTAAGTAACTCAGTTAATTTATACTGTTGCAACTAACCAGATCAACTACATTAATTTATCGTGTTTGCGGACGCAGCAACACGTTCCACCTTTAATCTTCGTCCAAAACAAATGGTGTTCCGTAATTGCCGTGATCGGACTTACGCGTCTCTCCACATCCTTGCTGTTTTTAACTGAAACTGCCCTAGAGGAATGAAAAATAAAATGGATTATATTCATAAACCTATCTCCTGTAACTTTATAACGTGGTACATTTATGAATATGATAATTGTACGTTTTTAACTTTTTAAACTTTAAAGGACACTAATTATGCAAAATCTACTTTTCTTTCTTTTTTTTGTCACGTTTAAATGCTCAAATGAAAAAGCAGTTCTTGTCTGTGTGTAGAAAAAAAATCCCTGTTTGGTGTTTATTTTCTTGTGATTTAAACAAGCCAATTAGATTTTTCAACTATTATGACCTCATATGAGAAGAGCCCCTCCTCCCCCAGCTTTTTACTCAGCTCTGGTGTTTGAGTTCGTGGCTCAGCAGTACCTCATTTGCGTAGTCAATAGAAGTGAAACAGAGGGTGTCTGAGGTATTACACACACACATTTTCTGAGACCAGTGTAAAATACGGGACCTTTAATGATCTATTTTTTTTTTACTCATTTTTTTTTCACAAGCATCATTTAAAATAGATACACTTCTGTAAGTGTTAATAGTTGTTAGAAGTTCCTGACTACATCTTAAGTGCTGAGGACAACAAAAAAGTTGAAATTTAATCAAATCCGGAATAGCTGATCATTGCAAAAAGAAAACACACTCACACACAAACACACACACACACCCACCCACCCACACACACACACACACACACACACACACACACACACACACACACACACACACACACACACAAAAGAGCACACTGAATAGGATGTAAGATTACAAAAAAAAAAAATACAAAAAGTTTTCATTAGGTTACAAACAAGTTTTGTGAGTCTTTGTTTTCAATGCTCGGGTGTTATGGTCTTTAATATTCCCTTTGATGTAAACACCAGCACGATCGTTCGATCCACCGATACTCCATAACCCATTTTTTCTTCTTAACTGCGATCAACTCTAAAGAATTTAATGGAAATCAACTCCATATTTTTGAACAACTTGATTTGAGTTGCGTCTAAATGCAGCCTTTCAAATTCTTTTTCATTTTGAGTTTTGTACACCGTGTCTTTGGAAACATTGGATTTATCCCAGAACCCCCAGCGAAAACAACCCGCAAGCATCTGTTGTTTTTCTGACAAAAAAAAAAAAAAACTTTGATCAGCAAGACCAATTAAGTTTGCATCACGTTGTTGGTTTTTTTTGTGCAGCAGTAATAATTTTTTTCCCTCTTAGGTATTAAGGGCGTCTCGCAGGACCTAGCAGTAGGAAGGGAGCTGTCAGACTGATGCACTGAAGTGCATAACAGCTTTTTCTTCTCACCTAGCTCGAGGTCTTACTTAGCTGTGTGTCTCTGTAACGTATCTGGCAGCTAATCACCAGGGGGCATTGCTTCCATTCTGGCAGCAGGTTGAATTAACGGAAGCTTCGTCAAGAGAAGCTGGGGAAGCGAGAGGGTTTTTGTGTGTGTATGTGTATGTGTGTGTCAGATCGATTCCATTCACGGACGTTTAACAAACGTTTTCAATTGGCCCATCCTCCCGAGACGACATCACACAGACAGTCTATTATTATCCCGTCGCTCACTTTCTCAATTTGCTGCTCCCCGATCTTGTTTCCAGTCTAATTGGAAATGTCTGATTTGACACTAGATGTCTTCTGGGTTTTGGGGTTATTTGACATAAGAGGGATCAAACGTACCAAAAATGAAAAAAAAAAGCTTCTTGGCAGAATTACACATTAAGGCCTGCAGTCCATTACCGAGAATTGTTCATGTTTCAGTAGTTCTTGATGGACAGGGACTTGACGGCCCGTTCAATTACCTGGTGCCGAATTGACCACGAGCAAGTCGTAGGACTGGACATGAAGTATGATAATCATGGAACCATCAAAAATATCATCAGTTCCCCCATGTTCCATTCATGAGAAGGCTAATTAGGTAGCACCAGGAAGACTTGTTCGAATGGAATAAAAGAGTGCTGTACCTTTTAATAGTGCCATGTACCTTTAGATAGATAGATGGATAGCCCTGTTATCTGTCAGAGATACCTTACAGCACGTCATACTGTATTATACGTCACAATTAGGAAGCTGGGGTCAATGCTTGCCCCCCTGGAGCAGATAGGTTTAAGGGTCTTCCTCAAGGGTTCAACAGTGCTGGAACTTGAACCTAGTGGTTTGAACCATCACTGCCCCATGGGAGGAGGTTATTAACTTAGATACAGCTGTTCAAATTCTTTTCAATTTGTACCTTTCACCTGGGTGTTTAGGATACCCCTTTTTTTGACTGTACCCCCCCCCCCCCGCCCCCCCCCCCACTCTTTAGATCTGTTCCCCGAGCATGGTGTACCTTGGAGCCTTAAAAATTCACCAAAGTACTCCATAACAAGGTCTTGATCATTGAACAAACCTTGCAAAACAATCATGTAGGATACCTCAAGCCCAATGGTCTAGTTCTAACCTTCCCCTTTGTCCTCTTCCTTGACAGATAACCGTGACGGATCAGGGTGTCCCGGCCCGCTCCACCACGGTACGTGTAATCGTGCAGGTGTTAGACGAGAATGACAACCGGCCTGTTTTCATGGAAAAGGTCTACAAAATCAAGCTTCCAGAACGGGAGAAAGTTGAGAAGGACCGTTCGGTCCGGCGAGAGCCGGTGTATCGAGTCATCGCCTCGGATCGTGACAACGGACCCAATGCTGAGATCTCGTACAGCATTGAGGATGGAGACGAGCAAGGAAGGTTCTTTATCGAACCCAAAACGGGGCTTGTGTCATCTAAGAAGTTCTCTACAGCTGGCGAATACGACATTCTCACGGTGAGATCTGATGTACTGTAACATGATATCTGGTTGTCGACTATCATCTTGTTCATGAACTTATTAGTATCTCCATATATCACAATGCACTTTAGGAAAAAAAAAGTATTGCGGGTATTATTAGCACTTGATATTTTTACCTGGGGTAGAAATGACCAGGGAGTACCCGATACAATAGGCCACGATACCTAGGTGACGATTCGATTTGTATTGCGATATACACTACCGTTGAAAAGCCACTTGCAAATTTCTTTGTTTTTGTTTAGTGATTTATTTTCTACATTCTACAACAATACTGGAGATTTCAAAACTATAAAATAACACATATGGAATTAGGTAATTACATAACAACAACAAAAACAACAGTTAGTTGTTATTTTAAGACACAGAAGTCAGCCTTTCTGTAATAGTTCTTGCAAGAACAGTATTGTGTCAAGTGCATTTGCAAAATCCGTCAAGCACCATAATGAAACTGTCTCTCATGAAAGCCATCCCAGTATGGCGAGACCAAAACCTACCTCTGCTGCAGACGAGAAGTTCATTTAGAGTTATCAGCCTGAAAAATGACCAATTAACAGCACCTCAGATTAGATTAGTCTTTACAGAGCAGAAGTAGCAGACACATCTCAATATCAACTGTTCAAAGGAGATTAATGCATTTTTTCGACGCCTTCAGCATTCCTTTACAATGTAGAAAGAAATAAAAATCAGGAACCATCATGGAGTTAGAAAGTGACCCCAAACTTTTGAACGGTAGTGTAAATTTTTTTTTTTTTTACAGAAAACGTAGCAAATAATTCGCCACATATGATGCTGTGCTGTGTTTATAGAGTTTAGGATTATATAGGTATGGCAACATTTTACAACTTCAAATGCAAACATATATAAATAAAACATTTAAATGTAAAAACAACTTTCTAGAATTTTTGCCGTGCCTTCAAAGGGGTTTCTAAGCGAGTGCCATTCTATGTATGACCATGCACGCTGACATCCGTCACACCTCCTCCCTCTTTACTCATCACATTGCGAGCAGGTGCTCTGAGGCGAGCTTTGATGTTCGCGTATTGTTTTGATGTTTTGTACCGTACAAATCTTTGTAGCAAACGAACCTGAATAAACAAGATTTCGTTTCTTGGTGCAAATCAACACACAGACAGACTCAATTATTTCATGTGTGAAATCAATTAACAGGTTTCAAGAACTGGCAACCAAGATAATTTGGTACAAAACATTCACAGTAGTCTCGGTACAGCCTCATATTGTTAAAGAAGAATAGCGCTAGTTCAGCTGCCATATTGCAGACGATTGGCACGTACCTGTTCAGAACATTAGCACATTATTAATAGTAAACGAGGTAATGAAATTGACATCGGAGCGTATGGTTTCAGATCAAAGCGGTGGATAACGGCCGACCTCAAAAGATGTCCACATGCCGGCTGCACATCGAGTGGATCCCGAAGCCGAAGCCGAGCGCCGCGCCACTGGCCTTCGACGAGAGCGTGTTCTCCTTCAGCGTCATGGAGAGCGACCCCGTCTCGCACATGGTCGGGGTTATCACCATGGAGATGACGGACACGCCCGTCTGGTTTGATATCACAGGTATAGACTTTATCCTGAAGTGTTTTTTGGTAAATTGTAGTTATTAGCTACGAGTCTCTCAAAGCACGAGCGTCTTGAAACTTAATTCCTACTCACCCCTTTTATCTTTCTTCCCCTGTTTGCCTTTTCTAACCCAACTGACAATCTGTTGCTTTCTCTCTTTTTATGCTCTTCCTATACTTCCTCTCCTTCTCGTTTCTCTCTTCTGCTTGGAAGAAAACACCGAGCCCAGTGAGGCGTTTCACGTCGTACAAGCCGCGTGCGACCTGAACTGCACCGCAGAAGGTATCCCACGCGGATCTCCATTCGATCTGCGATTGGCTTTCGTTAACACGAGTGTTGTGCTGTCCTGAATGTCTCGGCGCGATGAGCAATGAAAATGCTGGATGATGTCTCAGGCTTTTTATCGTTAAGATTCAAGAAGCGATATATAAATGGATAATCATATTACATGTCTCTGTTCGGCATGTGTTGTTTGATTAACAAATCCTTGGCCTTAAAGGAAGGGTACAATATAGTTTAAATAGCTTATCTTTGTGGTTAGTCTTTCTTTTATTTCTTTAAAATCATGCTTCTTTAAACACAAGACCCAGAGCGAGCATTATCTTCCAGAATCTTCCACAGGGTGTAAAGCTATTAGCATGAAAACTGTTCGGCTACTTAACCTCCTGGAGTTTCTTTACTGAATTATGAATGAGTGTATTAATATATTCTCTAAAAATAATGTTTCTTTAAGTGGGCAATCACTGCACTAGGCTGGAGAAGATGCTAATGCTGCTAACAGTGAATGAACCATGAATCAAAGTAGCACGGCTGATGGCTTTATACATCTTTCAATCCAGGAACAGAAAATTACAATCTCTGTTTCAAAATATTTCCAGACTAGCATTCTAGCTAGCTAAACCGGGGAAATGTAGAGGAAACCTAGCTTACTTCTCGTTGCTGAGGTAACGTTTACGAGAACTAGCAGTATTGTTAGCAGCTTTTAGCTAACTTTCTTGCTCTTTATTTAAGCAGGAGTGTATATATGATTGTTTTTGTGCATTGTGATTTTTTAAAGAAAGTCATGAATATATAATAGTTTGTGTAATCCCACTAGCAGGAGGTTAGCCGGCTAATAAAGCTATCTAGTTATAAATTTAGCAGAGTTATCAATCTGAAGCAAATTCCAAATTGCTTATATAAATAGTAAAAATATGTTTGTTTGTTTTTTTTAATATTCCTGAGGTGATTTTTTATCAAGCTAGCATGATAATCTGGATGAAAATTGTTAGCTTTGCTAGCGTTTGAGATAAAAAGAAAGGATTTAAGGCTGTGTGTGAGGAGGTGATTCTCAAAGTGTGTGTGTGAGGTACTGAATAAAAAATGAAAACTAATAGCACAGATATCGTTTGGTGACTGAGCCTGAGTTAAAAAGTGTTTTCATTGCAAAATTCGCGAGTTCATCTCACATTTTTTTTTTCTTTCTTTTTACTTCATATTTCTATTTATAAAGTGTAAAGCATTTTGTTTCCCATAAATCTCATTCACATTCCGTCGTCATCACTCATCAGCGCAACTAAACCGGGGGAAATTCCCATAGAAAATCAATCTCTGTCAAAAATCCGGGGTTTAATCGGGGGTCTGGAATATAAACTGCCTTTTCCCAGAGCCCTTCGCAGCCTCGTTGCGATTCTGTAATGTGTTTGTTATCAGTGATCTTTAGGAGGCAAATCCTGTGCGCTGAGTTTTTTCTAATTACCGCAGCTCTTTGAACGTTTAATTAGAAGGCAGCGCTCGGATGCTGCGCGAGTTCACTAGGATTTTATCAGCGCCAGGCTTTGAGAAAAGATGAGTGTGGTCTGAAAAATCACATCAGTATGTTCTCATGTCATGCTGTATATTACAAAAAGAAACACACACAGATTCTGTGCATGGATATACAGGTTCACACCTTTTAATAAGGGTGTAATAAGGAAGTCTTTTAGGAAATTCGGAAGTTTAAAGCTTCTGATCTTGTGTTTTTTTTTATTTATTATAATTTTTTTCCATAAAAGGCGGGAACTCGGACAGCCGTTTCGACGTGGGAAAAGCGAGCGGGACCCTGATGGTGGCGCGAACTCTGGACGCCGAGCAGAAATCGAGCTACAACCTGACGCTCGAGGCTACTGACGGGACGAACACAGTGAGCACACAGGTAAGGAAAAGTAGTGTTTACGGAGAGGGAGAGGTTCATGTGTGTGTTTGTGTTGGAGCGCTGTTGTGAGACAGACTGCATTCTTCGAAATCAGCGTGTGTGTGTGTCGAGACTTTAGCAGAGTGTGAAGAAGCAGACAGTGGTCAGGTGATTCCAGAGCTCAGAAATTCCTCACATAGCCACGTGGATCAGGCCGGAAGCCAGGATTAGACTAGCTTCAGCAGAGTGGAATATGCTTTCCAAATGTTCTGCTAACATTCCCGAAAATCTGCGCAAACGTTCACTTGCTGAAAAGACTGTAATCGCTCTCACAGTGTTCTTGTATCATTTCCCGAATTTTTCCTCACATATTCCTGAAGAAATTCCCTCACACATACCCAAACTTGTCTAATTATCCCCCCTGGCATTCTCCTAATGTTCCCCAGACATTCCCAAGCTGTCCTTTTAATTTTGTCCAATTTCTTTGGATTTGATAAAAACCATTCATCCATTAGTTCTTTTAAAGTTCTGCTGCATTCTTTACAGGTTGTTGAATCCAAATCCATTCCCTATAATATTCCGCAAACGTTCCCAAAACGTTTGAGATTCGTTCCCCCAAATTTACCCCAAACAGTCTGTACACTGTAGTCCAGAATCTTCTCAGTCATCCCTCGATTTATTCGCCAGATGTTCCTGTTTCATAAACAGACCCAAACGTTTCTTAAATATAAACCTGCCTTCTAAGGTTTTCTAAACATTGCTACAACATTCTCTCAACGTTCCTAAAAAAAAAAAAAAGGAAAAACGTTCCTCAAGCATTATTCTGTGATTTTCAAAATGATCATCAGTGTGTTTTTGTCTTTAAATGTCTCTTAAACTAGAACGATCTAAGAAATATTCCTACATTTTTTCGTAACATTTCCTTTGATCTTTTAAAATTCTTCAATCATTACCATCCTTCTCAAAAATATTCCTCAATCGTTCTTCTAACCTCCTCCAGGAACACTATCATCTTTCTAAGGTTCTCCTAACTCACCGTAAATGTTTCATTAACGTCTCCGTAAACCAGATTTTGTCTCCCAAAACCAGATGTTGAAATCCCTAAAATTTCTCCAACATTTCCCAGATGTTCTCCAAAGGTTTTCTTCCTAACAATCTAAGGCTGAAGTTCTTGAGTTTTTTTTCTTCTTTTCTATTTTCTTTTTGGCCACAGCTTCTGGAATCTTTCGTTGTCTCATTCTTTAAGCTTCTGAGGAGGATGTCTGGATCTCTGCTCCAATAACTTCTCTTTCCCTCACTCATTCTCCTTCACTACTCTGTCAGTATACCTCTTTTTAGTCTTTTGATTTATATCGCTTCTTCCTTTGGAGAAACTGAAGAGCGCCAGCTGGCAAAAGATGTGCTTTCTGATTTGTATTTTGCTTTGAGAGCCATGGTGGAGAAAGCAGTAGCAAGCTTTAAGTCATCAGGGAAGATTCAGACTGACACACACACACACATACACACACACACACACACACACACACACACACACATGCAGGGGTGGTGACATAGCACATTTAGCCCCATCACTGCAGTCTATTAGTGCATCTCCTCTGTGCCAGTGTGCTAATCTGAGAGGCATTGTTGGAGACGCTGAGCCTTCACCCCAAATCAGTTACAGTCATCACACACACACAAACACACAGCGTGAGGACTTTAGCTGTCCCGCCGCTTGCTTGTGTAAGACCGTGTCCTCCGCTCCTCCAGCTTTGTGTCTAAATTCCACTTTCTCCAAAAGATGCCAAAGAGACCTAATTCCCAGAGAACTATGTCATGACACGGTATCATCCCACGATCCTAATTTCCCCGAAATTTGTTTCCTGATTATTCAAATATTTCCCAATTTATCACCCAGATGTTTCCCAAACGTTCCTCCTAATATTTCCCTCAACATTCCCAAATGTTTCTAACGCTTCTACAAAAACACTTCCTAAACATGTGATATAAATTTTTCTTCAACATTATCCTTAACATTTTTGTAATATTCAACAAATGTCTTTGCAAGCAATTCAGTTTTGTCTTCTATTTTTCCATGAACATTCACTAATAATACATTTAACATAACATAAATATTCCATAAACATTCCCAAAACATTATCTGAATTGTTGCTCAAATGTTCCTCGAACAATGTTCAATTCCAGTTGATAAAATTTCAGTATCACTATTTAAACGTTCCTTAGTGATAAATGCGATATTCCAGAAATATTCCATGAATATTTCAAAAACCTTTTCCACATGTTATCCAATTTATTCCCAAATGTTCCAGGAACAATGCTCAGTTTCTTTTCCAGAACCATTCTTTAAACCTTCCTTAATAATACATGCAATATTCCACAAACATCTCACAGATATTCCCAAAATCACACAATATTCCACAGAATTCTTTGAAGTGTATTTTACACTTTCAGTATTTGTTCCCAGATGTCCCAATTTTCACCTTTTGTGCTCCTTAGGTTCTCCAAAATCATTCCTAAAAATTTACATTTTCCAAAATTCCAGTGTTTCCAATCATGTTCTCTTTGCATTATATCCACAAACACTTATTTTCTCTGAACATTCCCTGCATTCCCAATATTCCATGAACATCAATTCTATTATTTCCAAACAAAAAGTTTGCAAAAAACATTTTAACACCCTCGCTTATGATTTTACAATCACTTTTTAAAAACTCTTCCTTAAACACTGAGTAATTCTCCTTGCGTCCTCCATGAATATTCCTTCCAGTGCAAACTGTGCAAAATTATCTCATGTCACGAGTGTTCGTTTTGTGTATAAAGCACAACATCAAGTGTCACGTTTTGTTTAAAAAGCCGGACCATATGACACCTTAACGTCAGCACACGCTCATATCCGCATCACGCTGATGTAGGGACAGGAAGTTGGCGTCACACCATCTTTCCTATATTGATTGAGAGGTGTGTGTGTGTTATGGCTTGTGACCATTTTTTCCCCAGTCACCTGTTAGCTTTTCAACACTTTAGACTATTAGCGTGCTTTATGCTCGCCGACACAATGCTGTCAACACTTCCTGATATCTCCCGAGCTGCTCGGTAGGTGTGTATCGCAAATATTTGCGCTCGGGGTAATAAGGAGCTGCAAACACCCGAGGAAATAAAAGTTTGATTAGACCTGTGTTTGCACAAAATTTTATTAGAATATACATACAATACATACAACATGATTTTATTATATGTACATAATATAGCTATTATTAAAATATTGCAAAATAAAAAATACCCTGGTTTTCGAAATACGTTTGGTTATTTAACAGTTTGAAATAAAATCTGAAAGAGTTTGTGGAATTTGGAATAAATTAACTGACTTTTATTAAAGCGAAGCAACTGTTATAAAAATAAAAATATTACAGACAATAGTTGTATAGTATGTTTCACCTTCCTCTTCACAACACCCCAATCACATCTCATCTCACCTCCCTCTCCACCAAGCCAAGTAAAGTCTGACCTTCCTCTCCACTACACCCAACAAATAACATCTCACCTTTCACTCCATCACACCCACTAACATCTCAGCTCCCATTATTTAAGTTTGCATAAATTGTGAATATGTATGAATCAAAATGATAAAACTGTCCCTGATGAGCAAGCCGAGGACGACGACGACAGTGTTGTTGACAAGGCAAGGAAAAACTCCCTGAGATGGTAATAGGAAGAAACATTGAGAGGAACCAGACTCAACAGGGAACCCATCCTCATCTGGGTGAAACAGATAGCAGGGATTGATCTGCACTCATACTGTGTGAGTGACAGGAGATGTGTTTAAGTTAAAATGGAGTCCATTTCGTTCCTGGAGGCACAGGTAGACTGTAGGAAACTCCAGTCCTGAACTATCGAGCGACTGAAGTCACAAGTCCTCAGAGAACTGCTGTCTGTATCGAGGACCGAGGACAGGATCGTCTTCGTGGAAAAGTGGAACGTTCCCAGTCACCACATGCATCCCAGGCAGACCACACGGGGCGTCCATGTGACGAGATCAACCAGGATGAGTCGGACAGGTCCACAGGGCAGAGGGGGTCTGGATCACTGGCAGTACAGGAGCGACATGTATAACTCGACAGAGAGACAGGTAGAGGGAAAGAGAGAGAGGGAGAGAGAGAGGAGAAGAGGAGAGAACAGAAGAGAAGGAGAGATAACAGTTAGGTATAGTCATATTAAAACAATGTATAATGTGAATGTATATTAAGTAGACAGTGCAAGCAGGGACTCCGGCAGGACTAACTATGACATCATAACTAAAAGGGAGAGCCAGAAGGAAACACAGACATGAGGGCTCCACCCCCCCCCAAAAAATAACATTTCTACTCCCACTCCACCATGACCAGTAAACTCTCACCTCCCTCTCCTCCAAACCCAACATATAACATCTCACCCCCCATTCCACCACATGAAGTAACATCTCACCTTACTCTTCACAACACCCAATAAATAACGCTCACTTAAGCACACCCAATACCATCTCATCTCCAAACTCCACTACCTCTTTACTACTCGTTACCAATTCTTGCCTCATGCCTGGTTTCTGTTCTACATGACAAGTCGAACCTGGAGGATTAAGAGACAAGTCCTCATGCTCTAAATCTCACATCATGCGCTTTGAATACTTTCTTAAAAAAAAAAAAACAGAGCGAGATAAGCAGATTAAAGTCAGAATGCACTATGAGCCTTTGGTGTGTCTAACACGTTTTGTTCGTCCCAGCGGTAAACACGTCTTCTGCTCCAAATCCATGTTCGCCGTCTCACACTGACTCTGTTGTTTCTCGTCTGAATCAGGATTATACGTCCTGCCTGTGGTAACGCAGAATCTCAGCGCTGCCCTGATTTCATTGTTTTTGTCCTCTTTGTTGTTGCCGACATTTTTTTCTTCTTCTTCTGGGTAAAGCACTGCATCTGGGATAGCCAGTGGATTACGATCAATTTAATGCCATTTTTTTTTTCCAGTGGGAGATAAAAGGAGGAGCGGAGCAGAATATATCTCCTACGATTCTATTTTAAGTGTCCAGAGACACAAAGACATAAAGTGTAATTTGAAGTTTAGGGGCAATATAATTTAAAATCCACAACACTGTAACTGTTCTAGTTTATTTGCTTACATCTCGCTCACTCACTCATCATCACCTAAAACCCCTTTATCCTGTATTCAGGGTCGCGGGGGGCTGGAGCCTCTTCCGGGAGACTTAGAGCATAAGGCAGGGTACACTCTGGATGGGGTGGCAATCCATCTCAGGGCACACACATACTCACACACTCAATCACACACTACGGTCAATTTGCGAACACCAATTAACGTAACCTGCATGTCTTTGGACTGTGGGAGCCACCAAGCTTGAGGAGAACATGCAAACTCCATGCACACAGACCTGAGGCAGGAATTGAAGCCGAAACCAGGAGGTGCCACTGTTTTTCATTAAAAAAGTCTAATAATATTATAGTAATTGTTATAATTCAGTAGCCTTGACACAAGCATGGCACTAGGAGCTAGCTAGCATGACACAATAAAATGAGTACAACTTTATTTAAAGTAACTAGCATGGACCCTTTGGCTACTGAAGCCGCCTGATCCCTTCTACCCCCTTCTCCGGGAATTGTGTGCTATTACTTGTCTAAGGAACCTGACCGACACTTTCCCAAAATTCCAGTTCTTCCGATTCAGGACTAGGTGTCCAGTGTCACCTTGATTTTTACACGTGCCACCATGTAACTTCCAAATGTTCAGCAAAGTCTACCGAGTTGATCAAAAGGATTCACCCCTTTGAAAATGGCTCCTGCAAAAAACACTAGACTTTAAAGTGGTTTGTAGAATGGGCGTACACTGGAAAAAAAATGTTTTTGGACTACAGTACTTTGGAGAAACTGACACCCTGCCCATAGTTTTTTTTTTTTTTAATTCCACCCATGAAACCCGACATCCCACACACCTTTAAGTCTCCTCTCTCAAAGACCAAAGCTCTAGCACCGACGGTTCCTCTGACAGAAGTACATAAGTATGCTGTTGGCTTTCAAATTACAGCTTGCTACTGTACATTCTCTGTGCCTGTGAGTTTCTCAAGCAGGGGGAGGAGCATCACAAAGACACACCCCTCTACGTCTATCCACACTACACATACTCATATCTTCATAACCGTATGAGCTAGAAACAAGCCGTTTTCAGCGTTTCGCCCAGAAAAATCACTACAGCATCGCCGCCCAACTTATATTATTAGTGTTTTCGAATAAGTTCCACAGCCGCCCTCAGTCTCGCTTTGTAAAAGGAGCAGCTACGCACTTGTTGTACTCGCAACTTAAAACCGAGTTTGAAGTAAACAGGCTTCGTGTCGTTATCTCAGCGCATGGAAAAACATGTCGATATTTGGTAATCTCACACACACAGACACACACACATAATACAGATACACTCAACAAATGTAATGTTGAAAAACATTGCAGATTTCCTTTAATGCTGAGGTTCTGAGGTTAGTGTGTGTTTGTGTGTGTGTGTGTGTGTGTGGATACCCTGGAGGGATTTCTTTTTCTGTATCCAGTATGGTCGTCCTCAGGGCTGAACAGATTCTCTCTCACACTCACACACACACACACACAGCTGCATTCCACAGTGGGCACCTCACAGACAGGAGAGCAGCCAGACAAATTTCTCCACCCTCCCCCTCATCTCTCTCTCTCTCTCTCTCTTTTGTCCGTCTCACTCTATAACTCTTCCATTTTCCATTCTCACATCTCTTTCTCTCCCTACTTTATTTCTTTCCCAGTCTCTCTCTCACTCTCTCTCTCTCTCTCTCTCTCTCTCCGATGCCAAGCTCTTTTTATCTGCTGTCATCACATCCAGTCAGCTAATATGGGCTCCCCTTATTAAGAGCGTGGGGTCCAATATGGCAGCCTGTTTGTCTCTCTCTGTGTGTGTGTGTGTGTGTGTGTGTGTGGCTGTATTTCCTGATGGCATGTTGTTCAGCCCCTCGGAGCTGATTTGGGTGAACGAGGAAGGGGCGTTTTGTGTTTCTTCTTGCACTCGCAGAAACAGGCCAGCTCTTCCGGGATGCTGCTTTTTGCCTTCTACAAATCTACCAACACACACACACACACACACACACACACACACACACACACACACACACACACACACACACACACAGATATACACACACTCTTTCTCCTGAGTCTCACACGCTTTAGCACCTCTTTCCTGCCCCCGTGTTCATATAATTCTCCCTCACAGTCTAATAAAGGACTTTTCCTCTGCGCTAGTTTCTCCACGCTAGCTTTTTATCCCAGCTAGCGTCTCTGCCAATATCCATACAGTCATGTTATTTCTACAGTACATCAAAGTTAAGAATATCGGTATCGTGTCCGAGGCCGGGTGTCGGTGTGCCGCGCACGTGCCTGTTCTGGTTCTCCGTGACCAGGTTAAGCTGCCGGCGCTCAGATAATTACCCCGCAGTCCCCGCTTTGACATTTAACTCCGTTCGGCTGTTTTATAACCGTTAATGAAACGCAGCCTTTTACATTATCGTGGCGAGCGACTTTTGGTATTTAGAGAAAGAAGATGTCAATCCGTAACATTTTAACAACGCCACCCACCCGGTGCTCATCTCAGGGTTAGATTGGATTCGAAATATCAAGCATTTATTCGCTTGGCTAAGCAGCAGTGCTAAAATAACAACGACGACAACAACAACAACAACAACAAAAAACAATCTAATTGCTTGAGTCTGATTAGCCAGGGATAATTGCACTTTCTGTTTTCAAGGCTGAAAGATACGGACTAAATATCACGCCAAGTTTAATTTGCGTGACGGTTATTAAAATCTCATCGGTTGAGCCCGAGTGTTAATGCGCACTGGATTTGTTGCTCGTTTGGTGATTTGCATTTAAAGTGAACAAACTTATCTCGAAAACAAAACGCAAAGGCTAATCAGAATAAAAATTATTAACGTATATGCTAACAGTTGCAAAGTAGCTGCACAATGTGGAGTCATCCAGGTTTTCAGTCACACCTTAACTAATAGTTAGCGTAAAGTTTTTTCAACTGTAATAATTGAAGAACAATTTTTCATACCAATAATTCATATAGCTTGTTTTTTTAAATTACTTTTTAAAATATTTAACCATTAATAGTTGATGGTATTTTTTAATGGTCCCCTCACTACCTGCCCGCAGTACCGTCGCGACCCACCAGAGGGCCGCAGCTCACAATTTGAGAAGCTTGTACACTTTTTGTGTAGCTAGCTGAAATGGATTAAAACAAACAAAAAAAATATTTAAAAGTTAAACATTTTTTTTTATTATTATAAATGTCCCATCGCCTGCTGGCACGGTGGTGTAGTGGTTAGCACTGTCGCCTTGCACCTCCAGGGTCCGGGCTCGATTCCCGGCCAGGCTCAATTCCCGTCTCTGTGTGCATGGAGTGTGCATGGTGGGTTTCCTCCGGGTACTCCGGTTTCCTCCCACAATCCAAAGACATGCAGATTAACCATAGTGTGTGAATGAGTGTGTGTGTGTGTGTGTGTGCGTGTGTGTGCGTGTGTGTGCTCTGCAATGGATTGGCATGCTGTCCAGGGTGTACCCTGCCTCGTGCCCTGAGTCTCCTGAGATAGGCTCCAGGTCCCCACAAGCCTAAATACAGGATAAAGCAGTATAAAAGATGAATGAATGAAATGTCCCATCGCTTCCCATCTGCAGTACCTTAATGACCCACTAGAGGGCACGTTTTGATAAACGCTGTTCTAGAGTATTATATCATCGTAACAATATACTCTTGTGTTTTAATTAAAATTTAATATGGTACATATATTCATATTATGAATATTATAAAAGTGTTTAATCTGTGATTCCGAACTAGAATCAAAGAATATTACCTTGTAGACCGCTAGCAAGAATCTGTACAAAATTATCATGTGAGTATGATGCACTATTCTTTTTTTGCACTCTTCTATGATTCTTCTTCTCTTTTTTTTTTACTTCTACAAGGTTCTCATCAAAGTGATCGACACCAACAACCACCGGCCGCAGTTCTCCCAGTCGCGGTACGAAGTGAACGTGCCGGAGGACGTGGCGCCCGATACCGAGGTGCTGCGCCTGAGCGCCACCGATCAGGACGAGAAGAACAAGCTGACTTTCACGCTGCTGAGCAGCACCGACCCGTTCAGCCTGCGCAAGTTCCGCCTGGACCCGGGAACCGGAGCTCTGTACACAGCTGAGGCGCTCGACCACGAGGCCATGCGCCAGCACACACTCACAGTCATGGTACGAGACCATCTATCTGTGTGTGTGTGTGTGTGTGTGTGTGTGTGTGTGCTTGTGAAGATGAGAAACATGTGGGCATTTCATTTATTTTTTAAATGAATACCATGTCGCGGAGAGTTGCCGGCGAATGTTTTTATCAGCTTTTTCTCAGGATTATTGCAGAGGTTTTAATTCGCGACGTATGAGGCTATTACGCTGAAATGAACTCACAGACGCTTTGTGGTCCAGGAGTTCTGATTGATTCGGTTTGTTCTTAATTAGTTCAATTTGTTTCTTGTATTTGTGTGCGTGTGCGCGCCGCTGTTTATTTAGTCGAATTGATTCCTCGCTGTTGTTTGAGATGTCGAGGCGCTCGTGCGTCACCTCACCTGATGTTCTTTCTGGGTTTGTTCGTCAGGAAAAAAAAAAAAACGTCTTATTGATATTCTCAGGAGTGTTCGATGGAATGGGAAAAGAGCTCGTTCTAACTTCTTTTGTTTTCTACACAATGTCTTGTATATATAATGAGTCGAATTGATTATCGAGGCCGCCCGGCAGGACTGTTTAACCTCTCCTGTTTACGATTCTTCTAAGGTGCGAGACCAGGACATTCCGGTCAAGCGGAACCTCGTGCGAGTGATCGTCAGAGTGGAGGACGCTAACGACAACGCGCCATGGTTTTTGGGAGCGCCGTACGTGGCACGCGTGTTTGAGTCGGCCGCTGTTGGATCGTCTGTGCTGCAGGTCACCGTCTTGGACAAGGACAAAGGACAAAACGCTGAAATCGTCTACAGTATCGAATCAGGTGAATTTTTCTAATCGAGCGTCAGCTTAAGTCGACAATTATTATTATTAATATCCTATATAGACCTTCACAAATAGTAGGAAGGTAAGTAGCCAATGAAGAAAGATGAAATTTGTGGATATGCAAAGTGTAAAGCATTTGTTAGAAGGAATAAAGATCATCAGTTCGTATACCTGACCTTCTGTGGAACCTTTAACCATATTCAGGGGACCAGCAGGCACCCCAAGCTCCCCGAGCGAGTCTTCCTTTATTGCTGAGGTCTAAGACATAACCTTAAGAACAATATAACAATAGCTCCCATGGAGATTAAAGTTAATAAAATTGAATTAAATCGAGACGATGCAGCTATTTCTCTCAGGCCACTTTGCCCAGCTGTAGAACAAGGAAATAATAAGAGCCAAAAAGAACAAAAATGTACTGAATGGATCACTTTAAATCCAAGACCGACTTTATATCAGTCGCTAATTGGAAATCAAGATTTTTATTAGCTGGTAATATCCGGATTTGGACAGGTTAGATTAAAACAGAAAAAAAAATTAATAAAAATGTCCTAGTCCAAATGTTTGGTCGTTTTATATTTGCATTTTTTTTTATATCGCGTTACAACAAGGGCAATAATACTATATAACACTGACTACTGTCAGGGTTACTGTCAAGGATAAGTAAGCCCCAAAAGTTATTTTATAGCAGTTCATAAATTGTAGTCAAAAAATATCCCAGATGTCTTTCAAGTGGTTCTGAAGAACGTATCGTGGAACCCTTTTATCTGCGAGAGCATTATTTCTCTTTTATGTTACGTGACTGTTGCTGTTGCAGTTGCAATGGAAAAAATCCTGGTTTTCATCATACGCCTCTTTCAGGTAGTAAGGGATTAATGCTGTACACCTTGAAACAGACGGTATCATTCGAAATGCTCTCGAAGAGAACGTCCAAGTTTATGTCCTGCCCGGTTACGTTTATGGGCTTTTAATTTCGGCTGCATAACGCGACGACACATGAAAAAGTTCGGAGAGCAAGAGGTGACGTGCTTCGACAGACCCCGAGTGGTAGGCAGAGCATTCCTGTCATGGTTCCTACATTTTCCTGTCTGTCTCTGTCTCGTAAAAAAGAGCAGGGAACCAGCGAGAGATGGAAGTCGGAGAGTTTATGTGTCCTGTCCAGTGGGCTCCATCCCACCAGCCTCTCAATCATGAATGGCACGTTTGAAAGCGAGAAGACGTCATGTAAAGACGACGGGGGGGGGGGGGGGGGGGGGACAAAGAGTCGGGAAGGGAGAGAGCAGAACGGCCTTAGACCGAAGGATAAAAAGGAGGGAAAAGGGAAGAAAAAAATGACATAGACAATTTGAATATGATTGTGAAGCATGCAGTAGGCTGGCGGATTCCTCTCTTTTTCATTTCCCATTATTGTTGTCTTAATAAATAGCCACTGTTTGGACAGCAGTGCGGGGATGTTTCTCTGACACGAAGTGCTATCCTGAGAACGCACATTTTTTGAAGCGTCTCGCATGACTTGATCTAACTGGAGTGTAAAGTCCAGACAGTCAGCACTACCCCTAGACCACACACTCGTCTTGTGTGTGTTTTTTTATGTAGTACCGAAGGTCAGAATCTGTTCTCATTAAAATAAAAATAAAATAAAAAAGTTAGACAGCACGAGTAACACATTACGTATGACCTAACAAAAAAAAAAGACCTAGCAGATGATGTAATCAGCTGAAGTTTTAGTAAAAACGTCACCTCAGTCATATTCTGTGGAACAATAATTACTGATAAAAAAAGAACCAAGATGATTGTAACAGAGTTAGATCATGACATCTCATTAATATTCTCACAGAATTTGTTGCAAGTACAGTTTTGTTGGCTGAAAGAATAAAATAAATCTATACTTTAGCCAAGACTGGTAATATGTTTTTTTTTTTTGTTTTAATGCCTCTTTTGCAGGAAACATGGCTAATTCCTTCGCCATCGATCCGGTCCTTGGCACCATCACTGTGGCAAAAGAGCTGGACCGAAGCAACAACAATCACTTCGAGCTGACGGTGAAAGCTACAGATAGAGGAACTCCGCCTCTGAGCTCTTCAGCGACCGTTGATGTCATTGTTACAGTCTCGGATAACGCTGTACCTAAATTTACAGAGAAAGAGTTTTCTGCAGAGATCAGTGAAACTGCACTTCCTGGAACTTTTGTAAGTTTGGTTACAGCCACCAGCCAATCGTCCGTCTTCTACCAGATCAAGGAAGGCAACGCGAACGAATCGTTTGACATTAACCCCAACTCTGGAGTCGTTGTGACTCAAAAGGCTCTGGATTATGAAACCATTCCATCGTACACACTAACCATTCAGGGTTCCAACATGGCTGGCCAAGCTAGCAATGTTACACTTACGATCCACCTAAAGGATGAGAACGATAATGTTCCAGTTTTTATCCAGGACGAGTTTATGGGTGTAGTTAGTGAATCATCGCCCGTGAAAACTGTTGTCCTGACCAAGGATAGCACTCCTCTAGTCATCCGTGCTCTAGACATCGACCGTGATGCAAACGCTAGGCTGGTCTACCAGATTGTGGAGCCATTTGCCCACAACTACTTTGCCATTGATTCTAGCACTGGAGCCATAAGAACTACAACCGAGTTGGATTATGAACAAAAATCTGTTTTCCGGTTCACAGTTCAAGTACATGACATGGGAATTCCACGTCACTTCGCAGCCAAGGCTGCTAACGTGACCATCCAAGTCATAGATGTCAACGATTGTCCGCCACAGTTTAGCCAGGACATGTATGAGGCGACGGTTCTCATGCCAACTTACAAAGGCGTGAAAGTCATTACAGTCAATGCGACGGATGCTGATTCGGGACCAAACTCTAGACTCCTCTATTCGATTGCAGACGGTAATATTGGAGATAAGTTAAAAATGGAGCCACTCACAGGGGTTATTACTATTCAAAATGTTACTCAACTGAGAAGCAGGTATGAGCTGAAGGCTAGGGTGTCTGATGGCAGGTTTTCCAAAACGACTTCGGTCAAAATCAGCATTCGAGAGAATAAAGCAACTGGTCTGAAGTTCACTCAAAACTCCTACAAGGCTTTTGTACAGGAGAACTCCTCGGAAAAGAAAACGCTGGCGGTCATTGCCGCCGTGGGAAACCAAGTGAACGAGCCACTATTTTACAACATTTTGAACCCGGATAAAAGATTCGAGATCAGCCGTACTTCTGGAGTTCTTTCCACAACTGGCATACCTTTTGACCGTGAGGAACAGGATGCTTACGACATTGTTGTTGAAGTAACCAGAGAGGACAAATCGTCTGACATGGCTCACATTCTTATAACAGTAAACATCGAGGACATCAACGACAATCCACCCATGTTTGTCAACCTGCCTTACCATGCACTGGTTCAGAAGGACACTGAGGAGGGCCAAGTCATTAGACAAGTGACCGCCATGGATTCGGATGCGGAAAATAATGCTGACATAAGGTATCATCTACAGGAACTAAACGAATACATCCAGATAAGCTCAAGTGGTGAACTTTCACTGAAAAAGTCATTTGAGATAGACTCCATGGAGACAGAGTTTGTGGTCACGGTTGTGGCTACAGATAGCGGGGAACCACCATTGTCAGCAACTGTCGACATTCGTATAACTGTAGTGGATAAAGCCATACCGGTGTTTGAAAAGCCTTTCTACAGTCTAGAGATCCCTGAGCATGTACAGCTGCATATTCCTATTATCCATATACAGGCTAGTAATTCAGAAGGGCCAAAGGTAGTATACACCATCACAGAGGGTGATCCTTACAATCAGTTCTACATCAATTTCAACACAGGTGTTATTCAAGTTGTACAGCCACTTGATTTTGAGACACATCCTGCTTACAAGCTAAGTATCAGAGCCACAGATTCACTGACTGGTGCTAAGGCTGACGTGTTTCTAGACATAATTTTAGAGGATGTGAATGACAACCCACCTGTGTTCCTTTCCAAGTCTTATAACGCAAGCCTTTCTGAAGCAGCCGTCATCGGCACTGCTGTAGTACAGATATCTGCTGTGGATGCAGACACGGGTAACAATAAACTTCTGTCCTACCAAATAGCCAACGATGATAAAATCTCTGAATATTTCACTATCGATCGAGACACCGGTACGATCTGGACAGCACGTATGCTAGACCATGAGGAGAAGACGCAACATAAGCTAACAGTCAGAGCCATCGACAGAGGAGTTCCGTCGCTTTCCAGCGAAGTCACTGTGACGATTGAGGTTATAGATCTTAATGACAATGCTCCTGTGTTCTCACAGAAGGTTTACGAAGCATCAGTCAGTGAGCTGGCTCCCCGTGGTCATTTCGTGACACAGGTTCAGGCTTCGGACGCTGACAGCTCTGATAGTGCAAAACTCGAGTTTTCGATCTTGTCGGGAAATGAAGAGCAGAACTTTGTTATCGACAAAATATCTGGAGCTGTTGTGATTTCCAACCACAGGAAGCCACACATGAAGCCTTTATATAACCTTAACATTTCTGTGTCTGATGGTGTATTCAGGAACTCTGCAATTGTAAAAATTACTGTAAACGGCGCAAACTTCCACAGTCCCTCATTCCATCAAGTTGACTACATAGTGGAGCTTCTAGAAAACTCTGCAGTAGGAACATTAGTGGCAGAGGCTCCGGCGTCGGATGAAGATGCAGGCTTATATGGGCGAATCACATACCACATAGTCAACGATGTCGCTAAAGATAAATTTTCTGTAAATGAAGATGGTGAAATTTTCACCTTGGACAGCCTTGATCGTGAGAATGCTTTGGAGAAAATCATTCAAGTCTCGTTGATGGCAAAAGATGGTGGTGGTAGAGTGGGGTTCTGCACCATCAGTGTGATCCTAACAGATGTTAACGATAATTCCCCACAGTTTAGAGCCGCAGAATACAAAGTCAACATAGGTTCAGATGTTCCGAGAGGAACGACGGTGGTTAAAATTGCAGCTTCTGACATGGATGAAGGCAGCAATGCAGACATAACCTACACTATCGAAGCAGACACAGATAACGTATCTGAGAACTTTGAGATACACCCACTCAGTGGGGTCGTTGTGACTAAAGAGAGTCTCATTGGATTAGAAAATGAGCTCTATGCTTTCTTTGTGCGTGCAAAGGATGGTGGTAACCCTTCAAGATCCTCTGTCGTCCCAGTCTATGTTAGAGTTCTTGCCCCGGAGGTCAAAGTACCAAAATTTGTTGAACCATATTACAGGTTTGCCATTGAAGAAGATCGTCCTATCGGCTCACAAATAGATGTGATTCAAACAGAGAGTGACCAGCCAGTGATCTTCACCCTGGTAAAAGGTAACACCCTAGAGAGTAACAAAGATGAGGTTTTTGAGATTGATCGTGACACAGGAGCTCTGAAGCTGGTGAAGAAACTTGACCATGAGACCACCAAGTGGTATCAATTTACTCTCCAAGCACAAAGTGAGCATGAAGTCAGTGAAGTCATGTCTTCTGTTGAGGTTAACATCCAGGTCAAGGATGTAAATGATAACAGTCCCGTCTTTGAGTCAGACCCTTACAAAGCTGTTGTGGTTGAGAATCTTCCAGGAGGCACCTCTGTTTTACAGGTGAAGGCGATGGATTTAGACTCAAGCTCCAATGGGCAAGTGAGCTACATCCTGGATCCTGTCCAAGATTCTGTGGACATTGCAGAACTGTTTGGCGTGAACAGCGAAACTGGCTGGGTAACCACACTGAAGGAGCTGGATCGCGAGAAGACAGACAAGTACACCATATCGGTCCTGGCCACTGACCGTGGAGATAAAGTACAGCTTACTGCTAGTACCAAAGTTGAAGTAACGGTGGCCGATGTGAATGATAACCCACCCAGATTCACGGCAGAGATCTACAAAGGCACAGTGAGTGAAGACGACCCTCCTGGTGGAGTGATCGCCATCCTCAGCACAACCGACGCAGACTCCGAGGACATCAACAAGCAAGTCGAGTACTTCATTACAGGTATGTAAACTGCTAAAACATGTAAGTGAAATCCAAACATTTCCAATTGTCTGTATGCCTTAAAGAAATTGCTAATTCTGACTATGGCTAATCGACAAGCACTCAATTATCCTGCACTAATAACAGCTTATCACTGCCGAGCCACTTAAACCAGCCAGTATAAAGATACCATCTGCTCGCTCAAATATTCTCCCTATTCAGTCTGTAAACAAGTTTCAGATTACAAGCCTAAATATTTAGGTCAGTAAAAAAAAACCCTGCATGTGTAATTATTCCAGTAACTCTTCGGAATTGGCTGGGGAAAACGGGCAGGCTCTGGTGTTAATTAGCTTGTGTGAAAAACTCTGCCAAGCCGAATATCCCGAGATCTTAGAAACGAGGTTGTGATGAGCATCTGCCTGTGCCTTGGCAACCCCAACCCCTTTGTTATGGTCTTCTATGCAGGATTACGTTAAAATATAAAGCTTGCAAAAGAGCATGTTAGGGTACTTTCGCAACTGTCGTTCCATTTGTCAAGTTTAAACAAGGGCGGATATTTTTGGTATGTTCGCTGTTTGGTTTGGTTTCATAATGTGCAAACCGAAAAGAGAAACAAAATGTCATCTGAGGTGAATGTAGGGCTGAAAAGCTTGTGTTCTTGTAAAACTCTTTGATTCATTGATCAGACAAATATAAACAAGCAGCTTTTGCCCTGGGTGTATAGAAATCACACAGAGAGGTGTTAGTTGGCGGTTTCTGTAGCACTACAGCTTTGTCCTTTGGCTCAGTTCACAATATAACACGGACAGCATTTTCAGTCTAAAAATGTAAACACCCTGTGAAGGCGAACCCTAACCATTTGAACGGACTAAAGACCCCATATTTATGTATATACCCTCAATACTGCTTGCAAACCTCTGTGCCAATGAATTTATTCTTTGGCTGTTGAAGGTGGCGACCCACTGGGGCAGTTTGGAGTAGAGCACACGCAGGGCGAGTGGAAGGTGTTGGTGCGGAAACCACTGGACAGGGAGGAGACGGACAATTACCACCTCAACGTCACGGCAACAGACGGCACCTTCACCACCCGCGCTCTGGTGGAGGTCAAAGTGTTGGACGCCAACGACAACAGTCCTGTTTGCGAGAAGGTGAGATCGTGATGAGTGCACGTGGGTGGTCGAGTTGACCGGGGCGTCTCATGGCCTTATCCGACGGGGTTTAATCTGTTTGAGACCCTTAGAAGAACAAAAGTAGTTCATGTGGTAGCGCTCATATTTAATTCACGATTGTTGTATTGCGCTTTAAACTAATGCAGGTTTGATTTGACTTATTTACCAACCATTGGAAACGTTTTTTAGATTCTCGCTTAGTAAAAATCATGGAGGGGAATCACCAGGGTTGTCCCGATGCGATTTTATCCTGATACCTAGCTGCCGATTAGATTTGTACATGGGCGTAAATTTCATTTAACAGTAGGGGGGGACAATAAATATAAAATTTCTCATGAGCAATTTTTGAAGGGGACACATATAATACAGTCAAATTGCTCTTATAAAGATATGTCCCCACAGTGAAAAACTTTGCTTCTATCATTATTATTGTAGTACGGAGGCTGCGCCATTATGGTTATTTTCAAAGTTTTTCTCAGGTTCAATGACAAAGCAGATTTTTCAAAAACTATTTATTGCATTGTTTATGTTGTTTACAGTCAAGCCATCAACATACAATCAAATGTAAACATGAGATCTAAACTAAATACTGTGCTCCCTGTGCTGGTGCTGGCAATATCATCTCTGTCTCCGGCTCCCTCCCTGGTTCTGAATCTGCCCCTTCCTCTACTCCTGAAGCAGAAAAAATGCATGAAAAGATGTTTTCCATACTCATAATAACTAACTTGTTTACATTACACTTGTTAAATTGAAAGATCATACTGTAAATTGGTGAGCCTATTACTTTCTACTGAACAGCCACAACTCCGAAAACATTAAAGAAATTGTTCACCGAAAAAAAAAAAAAAATTTTAATCTGTCATTATCCCTTCAATAAAAGCACCACACTTACCCAACACTGTACATCTGATTGACTCTGGTCTACCTGTCCCTCAATAATTTCTCTCTCCTTTGCCTGTGATTGATATTGTGACATTAGTATTTTCATAAGCACCCATTCTTAAAGCCAAATTGCCTTAATATGTGAACTTGTACTTACTTGGCGTTTAAGTCACTGAAAAATGATCTTATGTACATTTATCTAGGACACTGCAAGGCAAGTTTATTTATACTGTAGCACATTTCATACACAATGGTCATTCAAATTGCTTTACATAAAGAAAGTAAAACTATCAAAAAATAATCACAATAAAAACAAGGAATTAAAAAAAAGGTTTAAAATTGTGTTTAAAATTAATTAAGACACTTAGAACAGAATGGATATTGATTATACAAAAATATACAATTCGGACTAGGCACAGTGCTCATTTAATGAATGTACAGCTAAACAATATGCTAATTGTGGCCGTTAATGTTAAGTTAACATTATGCCAAGTCGTCATAAATAAAACACCGCATGGGAAACGGCGTTTGTCGTGTTAGTTGCAGTGCACTATGTAAACAAGCTATTGTAAACAAGATAACGTTAACTAGATAAGTAATAATTTAATCGCTAATACAGCAGATTCATGGAAAATTACGTCGGTAATCAGCATTTTTGCCGCAACTAATTTATGAATGAGTCTGCATCAACTACATTAAAGAGAATCGCTTTATTTAAAATGAATAAAATACCCGACTTACTGGAGTTCAACATTAATTGAGCCGCAGCCACAAACCTGACCTGAACTGGGAAAGCAGGAGGCTGTGGGCCAAACCCCTGTGAGGAAGCGGACGGGGAGGGAGGGGGATCTCAACTCTTTCTAAATGCAGTTTTTGCGGGGGGATTTTTTTCTACTTAGACAATTATCTTAGGTATACATACATATATATTTCACAATAGAGAATGCGTTTTTTTTTTTTTTTTTGGGAGGGGGGCGGGGGGGACAACCCGCGGATTGGGGGGGACATGTCCCCTCCGTCCCCCCCGGGATTTACGCCCCCTGAATTTGTATTGCGATTCTGTTAGTATCACGATTTTATAAATATCCCGATACAACCTTGTTAGATTTTCTTACAATTCTAAACAAACTAAACAAATAATTAGTTCTGACCACACAAGACACAGTGCTGCCTACCAATGTGTGAATAGTCGAGTGCACCACCTGTAGGATTGCAGAGGAACTGCAATATTGTTTCTCAAATGAAAACATATAATTTTTTTTTTAAATAATTTTTGCTTGAGTAATGGGGATGATACATGTCAAAGACGATACAGGAAGAATTATGATACCTAACTGAATCAGTTTTTCCTCATCTCTAGTGAAAATGGCGAATAAATGAGTACCGATTTTCGGTTACATTACAATAAAGTTAGAAGAGTAAGTTTGTCTTCACCAGACAGCTGTTGAGGGAAGCAGCATAGGTTTCACTAAACCGTGATTTTTTTGGAAAGGTACTCGTGTGAAACGTCGCGTTTAAAAGACAAAAAGCATCATTCTGCAGCGCCGAGAGCTTCGAGAGTCGTTTCGAGGACGTAATACGCCTCAATTATGTTTGAATTGCTCCCTGCTTTGTTTTTGTTTCCTTCCACAGTGGGACTGTTT
>CM060106.1:14926535-15019035 GCA_030522415.1 Channallabes apus
TGATTCTGTGTGTTCAATGCTGGGTTGATCCTACCATGTTTGGTACTGGGCTCATCTTTCTATGTTTGGTGTTTGGTTGATTATAATATATTTGGTATTGGTTTCATTTACAAGTGGCTCTGCTCTCCTTGATTTAAGGCAGTTTTAACGTACTCGTTGTGGATTGGTCTATTGGTATTGGGTTCATCCTATTGTGCTTTGGAATTTGGCAGATCCTAGTGTTTGTGTGTTATTTGGGTCATCCTGGCATGGTTGGTTTTAAAGCCATTCTGCATGTTTGGGGTTGGGTTCACACTGTTTTGTTTGGTACTGTATTGGTTTTGGTGTTCAGGTGATCATTTGTTGTATGGTCAATCCTCATTGTTTGGTGATTGAGCCATACTTCGTGTTGGATTGGGTTGTTAGTTGGCCTGACCAATTTGGTGTTGCTATTTGATGTTGGGTTGATGCTACTGTGTTTGGTATTGGGTTCATCCTCTTGTTCTTGGTGTTAAGTCAATCAGTTTGTGTTTAGTATTTGGGTGATCATGCTGTTTATTTATTATTGGGTTTATCCTGACATGTTTGGCTTTGAAATATTTGATGTTGAGTTGATCTTACCATGTTTGGTATTAATTTGATCTTTTCTAGGTTTGATGTTTGGTTCATCCTACTGCATTTGATTTTACCAGCAGGAACTGGAATTGATTCAATTGTGCAATGTTTGGTATTGCGGTGAATCCTGGTGTGTTTGGTGTTGGGTTGACACTATTATGTTTTTTATTGGGTTCACCTTCTCACAGTGGATCACAGTGTTTGGTATTTCACTGATCCTGCTGTTTGTTTTAGCTTTTGGCTGATTTTGTGTGTTTCTTCCTGCGTTTGGTGTTGGCTCTATGTTCGTGTTGTTGGTTGATCCTAATACATTTGGTCCTGGTTAATGCTGCTGTGTTTGGTGTGTGTGGCTGTTATTTCATGCTGTGCTAAGCTACCCCGGTGAAGTATCGATGCTTCACAGTGTGCGTAGCAAGCAATTGAGGCAAAATGTATTGTTCTCTCTCTCTCTATCTTTTTTTTTTCCAACCCACACACTCTTTAGTTCATATTGAACCCGCTTGTCCACTCAATTCCCGTACGTCACCTAAATGACATTTTAACCCACTGATTAATGACTCATGTTTAATTAGACTGGACGAAGTGCTTCCCACTGAGAACAGCAGTAGATCCGGCACTTAATTTATGAAGGAACAAGTGGAACAATAAGGATGTGACCAGTCTAGGACCTACTGTGGTTTGATGACGGAGGAATACAGATGGCAAGCTTGTTTTGAGAATTTACAAGCTACGATTTCTTTCCTAAACGTGATATTTTGTTACTCGTCCTTACTTCTCTAAGATGTCTTGTGGCATCGATTTCTACACTACAGTGTTTGCAGTCTCAGAACAACCTTGTGCTCAATCAATTATTATAAAGATCTTGTAGCTAATTTCCAAGATATGTAGCCAGCTATTTATTTACTTCACTGACTAGCTTTCGAAGGAATAACTAGCCAGCTCGCTAAAGTTACAGCTAAAGCTTTCTTTGTTTATTATAATTTATTAGCTTACATTGTGGCCTATTATCTAGCTAGTCTTATTATATCATATACGACAATGAGGTAGTTACAAATTTACGTGTAGCTAATCTACTTATAAAACAGCACCTGACTAATTTATTTATTAGTGTCTAACATCATAGGGTTTATTTAAACATCTCTATCACCATATCGCTCTCTTACACACACACACACACACACACACACAAACACACACACACAGGTTTTAAGAACATTTACCAGTAACATGGGCATTTAATCTCAATCTCTGTGTGTGTGTGTGTGTGTGTGTGTGTGTGCGCGTGCGTGCGTGCTCATGAACACATCATAATGATTTTATCCTGCTGCTGTGCCGGGACTTGGATAGTCTATGGTCTAAACATAGCCAACACACACACACACACACACACAGAGAGAGAGAGAGAGAGAGAGAGAGAGAGAGAGCAAGTTTTAATGTGTGTGTGTGTTTATAACCTTTAAGAAAAGGACAAAGAGTGAGAAGCAAGGGTGAAGACATCAGGTCTGACACACACACACACACACACACACTTTTTGAAGTATATACAAACACACACACACACACACACACACAAAAAGCGAGATGTTTAAAGATGACTCATTGAACCCCATGTGCCATTTCAGTCTTACTTCCTACTGCTGTTGCTAGGTGATGGCACATAAGACCTGGAAATGTGTGTGTGTGATAGAACTTTTCTGAGTTAATTGTTTAACCCCTTATGATACACACTTGTGTCCCACACACAAACACACACACACCTTATACTTTATGTGCTCTCGCCCCAAATGCACACAGGTCATTCTGGGTAGAGGGTTAGGTCTGTGGTGCATTGTGGGATATATAAAGTGCCTGCTGTATAATTTAAATGTAATGCTGCAGTCCCAGGACCATGCAGTATATACAGTAGGAGGTACAGTAGAGTTTACATCTCCTGTAGCACATGTAGAGACAGTCATATTGAGGCCTACACCGCCCTCTGCTGTCTAATATCAATTTACTGACGAAATAAAAATGCTTATTGAGCTTCAGTGTTTTGTAGAATGCACTTTAAAGGATAAATCACCATATTCTTTTACAGTAGTTTATTTTTGTGATGTAAAATTAACTAATAGATTATTTTATCACTGTATGCTGAGTTAATTAAAATGAATCACTGTATCTGAAGTGAATAAAAGATAATCACTGTATCTAAAGTGGATCAAAGAGAATCAGTGTATCTAAAGTGGATCAAAGAGAATCAGTGTATCAAAAGTGGCTCAAAGAGAATCAGTGTATCAAAAGTGGCTCAAAGAGAATCAGTGTATCAAAAGTGGCTCAAAGAGAATCAGTGTATCAAAAGTGGCTCAAAGAGAATCAGTGTATCAAAAGTGGATCAAAGAGAATCAGTGTATCAAAAGTGGATCAAAGAGAATCAGTGTATCAAAAGTGGATCAAAGAGAATCAGTGTATCAAAAGTGGATCAAAGAGAATCAGTGTATCAAAAGTGGATCAAAGAGAATCAGTGTATCAAAAGTGAATCAAAGAGAATCAGTGTATTTAAAGTGAATAAAAACGAATCGGTGTATCTATAGTTGATCAAAGAGAATCCCTGTATCAAAAGTGAATAAAAGAGAATCCCTGTATCAAAAGTGATTAAAAGAGAATCCCTGTATCAAAAGTGAATAAAAGAGAATCAGTGTATCAAAAGTGAATAAAAGAGAATCAGTGTATCTGCTGTAAAGTGGATCAAAGAGAATCAGTGTATCTAAAGTGGATCAAAGAGAATCAGTGTATCAAAAAGTGGATCAAAGAGAATCAGTGTATCTACTGTAAAGTGGATCAAAGAGAATCAGTGTATCAAAAGTGAATAAAAGAGAATCAGTGTATCTACTGTAAAGTGGATCAAAGAGAATCAGTGTATCAAAAGTGAATAAAAGAGAATCAATGTATTTAAAGTGAATAAAAACGAATCGGTGTATCTATAGTTGATCAAAGAGAATCAGTGTATCAAAAGTGAATAAAAGAGAATCCCTGTATCAAAAGTGAATAAAAGAGAATCAGTGTATCAAAAGTGAATAAAAGAGAATCAGTGTATCTAAAGTGGATCAAAGAGAATCAGTGTATCAAAAAGTGGATCAAAGAGAATCAGTGTATCAAAAAGTGGATCAAAGAGAATCAGTGTATCTACTGTAAAGTGGATCAAAGAGAATCAGTGTATCTAAAGTGGATCAAAGAGAATCAGTGTATCTATAGTGAATCAAAAAGAGTCACTGGATGATAACTGATGCAGTGTATCCTACAGTATATAGTGAACACACGTGGTTTGGGACAGGTCCACGCTGGCACGGCAAGTCTGGGTGTGTATTTTAAGAGCTAGAACACATCATAGGTCATATACATATTCACCCACTCACTACTTCCTTAATATGTACTATAGGAGGAAGTAATGAGTGGGTGAAAGGAGTTCGAAACCGACTGCTTCCACACTCACACCGCCAGAGAGAGATGAGAGAAAGAGGGACTTGTGCGCGTCACACCACTTTCTCTGTCCTCTAACACAGGGACATCCTGTCTGGACAGGGGCCAGGACACGCGGTGTTTAAGCGCGGAGTGAGAGACTGAGAGCTGGATCCCGTCATTACAGCGCGACACTGTGTGTAACTACCAACAACAGTGTGTTATTGTAAACAACAGTGTGTTAGTAAACAGAGGACGTGGAGGTCTCTGGGTATGTACTGTATCTCTCTGTCTCAAACACACACACACACACACACACAGAGCATGCGGGTCCTGACAGGTCGCAGTGTGTATAGTACTGTTTGATTTTATTTGTGCATACTGTTTAATAGTGTATAATAATAATAATAATAATAATAATACATATTATAATTGTGCGCAACTTTCTCACGCGCACTGGAAGCTTATAGGTATTCAGCACACACACACACACACACACACACACACACACTTTTAATTTGCAATTAGAAAAAAATAGCATTTCTATTAAGTAGTGTACTACTGTACTGTCGAGGATATGATAAAATAAAGCACAAACCACGTGGCAAAAAAATCAGGATCCGCGCGCGAGCGTCCGTCAGAGTGTCCGCGCGCACCGAAAGCTTGTACTGTAGTTACTCGAGTGCACGCGACTCGATCATGTGTCATTTCTGTACATACAGTAAAAATCTGTATTTGTACATTTTAAAGGACACATTTACCTTCAGGTGCTCAACCCAACCACGCATCTGGAGTATCCAGAAGTGTGCACTTTAGGATCAAAGTCGGCTTCAGGTACTGTACTTTAACCCAAGGCTCTTAGTTCTTAGTAGCTCTTAGTACAGTATCTATTGTATTAAAGCATACAGTACTACAGGTGGCTTTGGTGGCACCTCTGAGGTCAAGGGTTCGATTCCTCGCTCATTGAGTTTGCATGTTCTTCCCCTTGCTTCCTGATGGGTTTCCTCCCACAATCCAAAGACATGCAGACTAGGCTAATTCACATTCCCAAATTGCCCATAGTGTGTGTGTGTATGTCCCGCAACCCAGTATACAGGATAAAGTGCTATGAAACATAAGTGTACTAATGCGGTAATCACCAGTCACCTCCCGATATGATATTATCAAGATACCTCAGTGCAGATTTGTTTAAAATTGCAATTCTATAAACATCACGATTTTATAAATATCCTAATCCGATGTGACATGTTTTCCATGATTTTGTTATAATTTTAAACCTTAAAAAAATTAATGAGTAAATATTTATATTTATTTGCAAGCAATGATGAGCGGGCCCAAGCACCTTGCACCTTCGCCATGAAAGGCACATTGGGCAAATGCACTTAAAGTGGACATACCAATACCATTATGACATCATTTTAGAAAAGGGGCCATTTTTAAAACACCTCTAATGGCGCTTTTCCACTGCATAGTACGACACAGCACGGTTCAGTACAGCTCACTTTGGTTCGGCTCAGTTCGGCTCGGTTTGCGCTTCCACTGCAGTTTAGTACCGCTTTAGAGTGGGCGGGAATATTCACGTGTCGTTATAGTTGCGGCGCCTCTACTGCCGTGACATCATCGTAAACGCGCCACAAACAAACACACAACAATGGAGCATATCGACGGAATGGTGTTCTTCATTCTCGGCATGTGGATGTTTTTAACAGCAAGACGAAGGAGTTTGTTTCAAAAGAGGCTGATGGCAGCCAAAGAAAAATTTTGGTTAATACAAAAAGGTGCGTTTGATCCTTCGCTGGCTGTTCTAAATATAGCGGTTCTGTTGTGTCTCATGTCGCAAGCTCAGTGACGCAGTAATGACGATTTTCTCCGGCCAATCAGTGACCAGCAGAGTTTACACGTCACGTTTTGGTAACGGTTCGGTGCACTTGGAACCTCGGCTGAGGTGGTACTAAAAAAAGGACCAGGTACCAGGTACTGGTCCCAGTGGAAAACCCCCAAAAGTGAGCTGAACTGAACCATGTCGTGGCGTTCAATGTGATGTCACTCAATATGATGTTACAGTATTAACCACTCTTCAGTATAAGTGTAGAGCATCATCACGGTTGATCCGTTTAAAATACCAACAATTCCTCCGCAATTTTGCATCCTCAGTGTCTTGAGATCACATGGGCCTGGTTTGTTGGAGATCGTATAAATCCCCTAGCAAGAGTGTATTAAAATCCATCGGGTGTGTTTTGCAAACAACACAAAATAACTGACTTCCTGTTGAGTTGAGCCCATGACAAAATTTGTTCAGCTCAGTGAGCTCTAAATGTATAGTATACCGGGTTTCATGTGCATACATGTGTATGAGCTATGTGTAAAATTTTATGTGAGGGTCCCATGCCATGCCCGGAGCAAAGATTTTCATCCATCCTAATGGCAGGTTTCAACCAACGTGCCAATATTTTGACCATGTTAAGACCCCCCAAATGGCCCAGATGGTCGGAAAAAAAAAATCCCTAAACGAACAAGAGGGCCTTCACACGCTATGACGACATAGGGCTGATGTTAGGGCAGTGGTGGCTCAGTCGGTTAAGGCTGTGGGTTACTGGGTTACTGATCGGAAGGTCGGGGGTTCGAGCCCCAGCATCGCCAAGTTGCCACTGTTGAGCCCTTGAGCAAGGCCCTTAACCCTATCTGCTCCAGGGGCGGCTGTAAGCTGGCTGACCCTGCGCTCTGAACCCAGTTTCCTATTTGGGATATGCCAAGAAGACATTTCATTGTGCTGTAAAGTACATGTGATTATAATTGAGAGTTCTTCTTCTTTTTATAGCATTTTGGGCCCTAATTAAATGTAGCCTTCACAGAGTTTTGAGACTGGGGTAAGCGTGTGTAAGGAGTGGATTTGAGATCAATTCGCTCAGTGTTTGGAGAAAATGGCAGATTGGAGGCTTTTAACGCACATGAAAATGTGTTTCTGCTGCACCACTTGGAAGCTCTCCAACATAACACTAAACAAGGAAATTAGACTCTTTGATTTACTAAGAAGAGGCACGAACCACCTAGAATCTGCTCCAATCCGCCTTCAAAAAACTTATGATATTCTCTGATGTTTCTTAACTCTGCCAATACATTTCAAAACTTCTACTACCAAATGTTAGCCAGGTAGGTCTGGGTTTTCACTATATCACTACATGCTTAGTGAATTCAAACGAATCACTGTATATTGAGTGAATTAAGTAGTTCTTCAAAATGAACTGATAATGGATATGATTAATAAATGAAACAGAAGCAGTATATACCTGAGATAAAACACAAGGTCATATATATCAGGTTAAGAAATAGAAAAGGTGGCAGCAGGTTCTAATGAAATATGAGGAAGTGGGGAATGGGGAAAAGAAACTCGAATCCCGGTGCAGAGTTTCACACTGCAGCAAAAAAAAAAAAAAAAAAAAAAAGAGACGGTGACAGAGACGAGGAGGATCCAACCTTATGCAAGTCACGTCACCTTCCCTTTTAACACAGAGACATCCTGTCAGGACTGGTGCGTCAGCACGGGTTGCTCAGACTCCTCTGTTTTGTTGTTTGGGAATTGCAAGTGTGGCGATTCGGATAGGGGTACGTCATAAAACTGTGACAATGTTTAAGGGTGTGTGAGTGTGTGTTTATTCCATTTATTCAACCGATTTGTTTCATTTGATGTTCTCATAATTTCAGAGAGCGCACATGGCGATTCGGAACACCGCCCACCTGTTCCTGTTCCTCTGCACGTGGGTTCCTGGGCTGAGTCAAGCTTCCAGAACCGAGTGCAGAGTCGAGCTGAGAAAGGCGGACTGCAGCCACATGAACCTGAACGCCATCCCCCAAGACCTGCCCGAGTACATCAGCGTCCTGGACATGTCCCATAACCGACTGGTCCAGCTCAAGCCCTCGTCTCTGACCCGATACAACAATCTAGAGCAGCTCGACGCCAGCTACAACAGTCTGAAGACAGTACCGGCAGGGCTGTGCCAGGCCGCGCCCAGGCTGTGGCGGCTCACCCTGCGCCACAATGAAGTGCACCTTCTACAAGACCAAGACCTGAGCAACTGCACACGCCTCACACACCTGGACCTGTCTGATAACAGATTGAGACTTAAAGGAGAACCCTTCTCAAGGACAGAGGTAGGTCATGGATTAATCCCAGAGTTAGTGAAGGAGGTATGGACTCTGTCTCTGTCCAAGTCAGGGGTCGGCAACCTTAAACACTCAAAGACCCATGGGGGGCTCCATACTCTCCGTATTTATGAAATAAAAAGCCGAACTTAAATTATCCACCAGCAAACCAAAAATGCCGTCAGCTTCTGTGTGACTTCATCCTTTTTTATAAAAAAAAATCAATTATTATTTATTTAATCAATTATTATTATTATGATCATCAATAATACGGAGGAAGTGACATCATCGCTGGTGATTTCGCAGAGTGTTTCCGAATGGTGGAGTTTTTTGTCGTCATTTTTGTCGCTCTCCTTTTGGCATAGCAAGATTAATAAATAAATTCCGGCTCAGAGAACCAGACTTGAGTACGTAGGGGATCAGGTTGATTTTCTGTTAAAGCCAGACTTGCTGTATGTCTGCAGAGTGTGTTCAGGTGTGTGACTCACAGGGTGGTGCCATGTTATAATGGCATGAAGGTTAATCTTGATGCAGCAACCTTATTTACACGTGTTTGCATTCGTAACCCGCTGCTGTGTTGAGAAAGCGCGAGTCGGTATGCAGCCACGTCCTACTGTAACTAGAGCATCAGGTTTGCACCTCCTGCAGGAGTCCCTGGGTCTAGCCAATCAAAAACCTCATCATGCAACATGTTTAGAATAGTTTGCAAAACTTTAGCGAGATTGCAAGCTAATTTGCTTTCTAGTTTTGCATACCTAATAAAATTAGTTAGCATGTGGGTGAAATTAGCTTCTAAACATAAGATTAGATGTGTAATGTTTGTGAAATGCTACAGAACTGTTATACTGTACAATTAACACCTGTAAGACAACCTACAGTAGTATGCACCAGGATGCACTGACATTATCACTTTTCGTTTGTATGTGAGCAGAATTTGGCCTGGCTGGACGTATCCCGAAACAAGCTGAACACCGCTTGCCTAGGATCGGGACCCCAGCTTAACAGCCTGGAGACCCTCATCTTTGCAGGTAACGACATCATGGAGCTGAAAAAGGAAGACTTCACTTTCCTCAACGAATCCTTGTTGTTCCGGACGCTGGTGCTTTCTTCTCTGCCTCTAAAGAAGGTGAGGACGAAACACAGCTGCATTATACTGTATATGCTAGTTTCCACTGATCTGGCATTAGTTCAAAGGAATGAGGAACAGAGTAGTAGCGTATGTTGCTTATGAAAGAAGAAGACTTTCACCTGTGCAGCTCAAAGCAGGAATTGAGCTCAGAATATATATAAATCAGGTTATATGATATAAATCTGGTATCTGAGAGAGGTTGTAGCTGTCAATTATTTATTGTCGTCATATTAGTATTCTCCTTTGATGCAGAGTCATGAATAATATTAATAATAATAATGCATGGATTTTGATTGAGGCTGCAGTGTTTACTGACCTAATCAAACAATGTGCTACACACTGGCAAAGTTCAACAGAACTTTCCATTCACCCAGTTTATGATTTACTAAAATTAATCACACCAATGAACAAGACTATGGGGTCTATACAGCAGTTTACACTAAGCTATACTTAGTATATATAGTATACTTACTGTAGTTAGTATACATATACAGTATATATTGCTAACAATGTTGTTCTAATTGCACTCTTATTCACAGGTAGAGCCTGGCTGCTTCAAACCCATTGCTAGGTTCCAAGACCTGGTGCTAAATGGTTGTAAGCTCAACCCCACCATCATGTCCAAACTCTGTGAGGAACTCTCTGACACCTCTTTGAAAAACCTATCCATGCAAAACACCCAGCAATTCAATCTGGTCATCAGCACCTTCAAAGGTTTTGACAAGACCAACCTGACTATCCTAGATCTTTCCAACAACAGCATGTCCAGAATTGCAGATGGGGCCTTTCAGTGGTTTCCCATGCTGGAGAATCTCTCTTTAGAGCACAACAACATAAAACAATTGACCAAGGAAACATTCTCTGGACTGAAGAGCCTGAAGAAGCTCAACCTTCAGTGGGCGCTTTTGAAAAGTCATGTGTTGCCTGTCATTGATGATTTCTCTTTCCAGCCACTGGTCCAGCTGGAGTATCTGTACATGGAGAAGACATCGTTCAGGGAGATCACTGAGAATATTTTTTATGGACTTCCATGTCTAAGAGAGCTGAATCTGGGTTGGAGCAGCACAGGGCTAAAGACAGTCAGCAACACCACGTTTGTCTCCTTGAAAGGATCTCCACTTCTTCAGATACTTAATCTTACAGGAATGGGCATTAAGGCCCTGGGTCCAGGAGCTTTTTCAAGCTTGGGAAACTTGAAGGTTCTTGTGCTCAGCCACAACTTCATCAACCAGCAGCTGACAGGAGACGAGTTTCAGGGTCTTGACAGTATCAAGGAAATCCATTTGTCTTACAACCAGCAGATGATAAATTTGACGTCTATGTCTTTCATGTATGTACCCACATTGAGGACTCTTTTGCTCGGGCATGGCTTACGTCCAAATATGAAAATGGACCAGTCTCCATTTAAAACGCTGGTCAACCTGGTGGTGCTGGATCTCAGTAACAACAACATTGCAAACATCAAAAATGGCTGGCTTGATGGTCTACAGCATCTTAGTGTGCTGAAACTTCAGCACAATAATTTGGCCAGGGTGTGGAAAAATGCTAATCCTGGGGGTCCTGTGCTGTTCCTTCGCGATGCTCAGAACCTTACCGTACTTGAGTTGGACTATAATGGTCTTGATGAGATTCCAACGATGGCCTTTCAAGGCCTCTCACAACTAAGATACCTCAGCATTAGTGGGAATCTCCTGAATTTTCTCCGCAACTCCATTTTTGACGATTTGCGGTCTTTACGCTTCCTGCGGCTTCAGAAGAATCTTTTGACCTCGGTGAGGCCGGAGACATTCAAAGTGCCTCTGTCCAACCTGACTGATCTCTACATGGATCATAACCCGTTTGATTGCACCTGCGAGAGCATAATGTGGTTCCACAAGTGGCTCAATACCACCAACACTAGCGTACCTGAAGTAGAAAGCTACATCTGCAACACTCCATCCTTGTACTTTAATCGCTCGGTGTTGGACTTCAATCCAGAATCCTGTAAGGACCTGGTACCCTTTCAGGCTGCATATATAATCTCCAGCACTTTAGTACTGGGTCTAATGGTTATAGCCTTCCTGGTGCACTACCAGGGCTGGAGGATTCATTTCTATTGGAACATTTTAGTCAGTCGCACCCTGGATATAAATGAGTTTCGCTATAAAAAGTTGAGTACAGGCGAGTGCAGATACAAATACAAAGCCTACATTGTCCATTCTCAGGAGGATACACTTTGGGTGGAACGAAGCTTGCTTCCTTTGGAAGACAATGATTTCAAGTTCTTTTTGGAAGACCGGGATGCAATGCCAGGCTGTTCCACATTAGAGACGATTGTAGACAACATGAGAATGTCCCGGAAAATCGTTTTTGTTGTCACTGAGGCACTTTTGAATGATCCCTGGTGTAGACAGTAAGTCTAAGAATGACCACTGACACATGACATGTTGAAATAATGAATTGAAAGACATTTGCTGAAATTTGACCGCAAGCCAATTTCCTCTTCCCATGTCTGGTTCCTCAAAATGTTCCCTTGCAAGCTAGCCAAAACACACACTTAGCAAATGGTTATTAAATAATAATAACAATTCAATGAAAGCATATATCCAGGTCCATTTTGATCCTTATAGTCATGTAATAGACATGCAGATGGTGCAAATAATTAAAAACACAACCTTGTTTCAGGTCACAAGCATTATCTCAGTTCTGTCTTTCTCTCTCTCTCTCTCTGTCACTAGGTTTAAAGTCCATCACGCCCTTCACCAGGTAATGGAGGAGAATCGGGACTCGCTGGTCCTGATTTTCCTTGAAGATGTCGCAGAGTACCGCCTGACTCAGTCACTCATGTTGCGTAAAGGCATGCTGAAACGCCGCTGCATGCTTCAGTGGCCTCTGCAAAAAGAGCGCATCATGGCTTTCCGCCAGAAGCTACAGCAAGCGTTATCCTCAAGCAACCGTGTTGCCTAAAGCCGACTGTCTGGGTAGAACCTGGATGAAGCATTTAATGGACAAGGATTGCTGTTAATGCTAGCCTCACTTGGTGCTGTTTACCCTTCTAGTGCCTTTGGTAACATGTTGGCTTTTTATGCTAACAGTTTACAAGGTTGAGGCTACGTTGATGTAGCTACTTAGCTCTCTTAGCACACTAGGTTCGTACTGTAGATGCTTAAAATAACAAGTATTACTATTAATGCTACTGTACAGTAGGTGCTGAAACTAAAAATACAGTCAGCTAATCCACTTTACACTGACCGGGCTAGATGGATTTAAGTTTGGAGAATGAATATGTTATGTCAAGCTAATGATAGTTAGGCTAAATTAATTAAAATAAACAAAAAATGTTGCTGTTGCTAGCCATTTTTATCACTTATCTTCAGGTCAGATGATATCAAGTGAGTGATGGAACAGTTTTAGGCTTTTATATGATTCAGCAGAACCTCGACATACAAATTTAATTCGAGTTAAGGCGGGTTTTTAAGGCGATACACATTTTCTCATGAGAAATAATGTAAATGCAGATAATCTGTTCAAGCCACCCAAAAATCTGACTAATATTACAAAAAAAAATAAAAAATACTCGTAGCTTTTGAAAGCGTGCCGAAGGCAATATCGGCATCATGGGTTGACTCTTTCGAAAATGCTCTCGCTGACTGAAAAAAAATCGTAAACTTGCTTCACTTTGCTTTCTACTGATGCAAACAAGTTATAGCAAAAAACCAAACAAACCAGTTATATCAAGCAACTTAGCAAACAAGCTATAGCATCAACTTAGCAAACAAGCTATAGCAAACACCGGCGTTCTGTTCGGTTTGATTGAATCTTTCGTATGCTGAGATTCCACAGCTGAATTGCTAAAGTTCTACTAAGGTTCTTTATCCACAGGTTGTAACAGCTTCATAGAGATTCCTCCACCTTCTTTCTTTCTAAATGAACAGTGTCACCTGGAGTTGAGCTCCTGATTAATGTTTTAAACCAATGCCTCAGAGAGTGTTAATATGAACTTGAAACAAATTTTTTCACTATATAGGTTTTTTTTTTATTTTTTATTTTTTTTTTTCCACATTAATATATGTTTATATATTTGTGTAAACCAAGATGATATCTGATTTTATAAAACTGCTGTGTTCAGGTCTCATGATTTACTGTTATTGTCTGCCCTCTAGTGGCTGGTTCTGCAAATAAACAATTGAGTGTAAATTTACTAATATCTCCCCTTTGTTTTATTTGAAAGTGTAATTCTTATAAAATAATAAAGTACTATATTATAAAAGCACTTAATCAAGCATCATGGATTACATGATGAAGCTGATTATGTAACTCTCACAGATTGACCTGTATGTACTGTCATTTTAGAAACTTTTACATTAATATGTTTTTTTTACAGCATGTGCAGCTACATACTGTATGTGACCAATAATAAAAAGACGCATGATCCAATAATAATTTTTTTTTAATTAGCTTAATTACATTTAAGCTGTAAGTTTATTATCATATTAGTATAATTTATGCACAAGAACCAATTCATAATAGAGATAATAGACATAAATTGACAAAAGGATGATTGTCCTTAGATTAGATGCCTTAATTAAAATTAAATACATAAACATTTAATATAATATAAACCAAAGAATATGATAAACTATTACATAAATATAATTAAATGACCAAGTAAACAAACAATCAGTAATTAAACAACTATATAAATAATTATGGCAATATAGAAAAGTCTAATGTAATTCATAAATAAATAAATATTGATGTGAAAATATGTACAAGTAGTAAGGGCATTGGACTACGGTTCGGAAGATCCCAGGTTCAAACCCCACAACCACCAAGTTGCCACTGTTGGGCCCTTGAGCAAGGCCCTTAACCCTCAACTGCTCAGATGTGTAATGAGATAAAAATGTAAGTCGCTCTGGATAAGAGCGTCTGCCAAATGCCTAAATGTAAATGTAGTAAGTAAATGTAATGTAATTTGATAATTAAGTAAATATAATGAACTATAAATATGTAAAAAGTAACAATACATAAACATGTACATCAGTAAGTAAATACTGTATAAGCAAATAAGTGATGTTGAAATTATAAGTATATAAATTATAAAGTACATAAATATGATTAAATGTAATGCAAGTAAACAAATAAATACTCAGTAAATAAAAAAAACTATAATCCATCAATCAGTATATCAGTAAATAAGTTAACTACAATAAGATTATATATATATATATATATATATATATATATATATATATATATATATATATATATATATATATATATATATATATTAAATAAGAAATTGTAAATATCAGTAAGGTAAAGAAATAGAAATGTAATTACTAAAAAGCAAGTACATAATAAACAGTATATAGTGATGGAGATAAATACAATGATATTTCTTTTTTAAGAAAATGTAATAAAAAAAGAGCAATTATCAATATGAGTGAAAAAACTCAACAGGTTTACAAATTAAGCAACTATTGATTTTGATTGATATGAACATAGAAGTTTAACCCTTTCACGTCATTTTACACAACATAAACTGAACCATGTCAGTTTAGACAACACATCTGAACACATCGCCTATACAACACACGAGGGGCGGAGTTTTACTGTTGTATGTGGTGCATATGTACTTCTTCATGCATGTAGTGTTACTCTGTCCATCTTGGGTCCACACGCTTCACAGCACTTTTTTTTGTTGTTGCTGACCGTAACCTAGAATAATCGGCCCACGGTTGTAAAATGGAGGGAGGCGGTTCACCCACTCGTCAGCTAGATTGTCTCTCTGACATCAAGCCGGTCTGTCATCTTGTTTATCAAAGTGGATAATCCTGAAAAATATATGGAAGTTTTTCAGGGACATCATTGCATGGAAATGTTTCTGCATCCTACTGGGATTCTGTGGATCCGCCCTCGGACCTGAAAACTCCAGCAAGGATAAGAGCCCCAAAGTGGGCAAAAAAACACAACTTCTTTCTAAATTATTGCAATCCAGTACAATTTTCTAGATTGAATCTGGGACTACAAGCTCAAAAGAAGACTTGATCACCTGCAGGGTGACAGGGCCAAAACACAAAACTCCCACTCTCTCTCTCTCTCTCTCTCTCTCTGCGTGATATTCTTCATTTATCTACGTCTCGTCTGTTGATCAGAGCTGTGATTACAGATTTCAGTCGGACGCAGATGTTGTCTTGCTGTTGATTCACACTGGTCAGCAGCCTCATTTCGTTTGGGAATGGCTGCGCTGGAGTGAAGAGACACTCATATCTAGCTTCACATCTGTCTGTCGCTGCGTCATAAACGCTAAGCATTTTACCCTCTGTATACAGCTCAAAGAACAAAGTCCAGAGTGAGGACTAGTACAAACACACTGTGCGGGTTGTTTGGTAGATGTTTAGATAACAGTTGCCAGTGTAAAATATATCATGTGTGAATTTTAAGTCTTTGACTTTGCATCTTTAATACTTATAAATTATTTTACATGTATAAAGCTTATTCCTAGTTTTTGTATTCATGGCTCAGAAAGAATTGCTGACCAGTAGAAATCATGAAGCATTCAGCAAATAGAGTACATTATGGCCTGAGTCACTTTCTTTCGAAGAAGCTTGAAGTGTTTTTGAAGTGTGTGTGTATATACTGTATATGTATGTATGTATGTATAAATTTCTTTTTTTTCATGACACTACAGTTGCTGGTATAAACTGAGCCATTCACCTGCTCGGAGCTCATCCTGACATACAGAGGAAAGTTCAGCAGAAACTTTCACACACATATACAGTACACATACCCATCGTGCACACACACACATACAGTACTCAAATCTATTTATTTTCCACTAGACCACTGAAGCCCAGCCTCTCCTCTCTCCTGATTGGTCAGTTCCGAGGGGCGGGGTGAGCTTCTAGAAACGTTACAATGTAGCATTACTATAAAGCGCGGAACTCGGAGCGCGTGCCCCGCTGTCTGCTCCTCCACTACACGTCATGGCGCGCGCTCTGGGTCTGGTGGCTGCGGGCGCGTGCGTCCTTGCGCTGGTGCTGGCCTGGGTCTCGTACCGGCTCATCCGGGACTTCGTGCGCATGTGGACCGAGCTGAAGCCCGTGCCGAGCATCGGTGTCGCCTACCCTGTGCTCGGGCACGCGCTGCAGCTCAAAACCAGAGCCGGAGGTGAGAGGCACATATACTGTACCACCACGGGCATGACGTAATCAGGTAAACAAGGGGTGTGTGTGCAGGTAAATACATTATTAATAAAGAAAACACCAATGGACGTAAATAAGGGAATATTTAGGCATAAATAAGTTTAACAAATAAAAAACAATATATATATATATATATATATATATATATATATATATATATATTTATAAGTATATAGCTTTTAAAAAAAATAGATAAATAAGTCACATAACTATGTATAGTAAAAATAGATAAATAAGTATATAGTTTTTTAAAAATACATAAATAGCACAAATAAGTATACATCTAATGAAATAAATAAATCCAAATATGTTGAATAAATAAATGACTGAATGAAACAATAACTAAATAAATATATTGTTAGAATATTAAATAAATAAGTATACTAGAACTGTAGGCTAAATAAATAGATAAGTAGCATAACTAAGTGAATCTAAGTAAATAAAGAAGTATATAAATTAAATGGGTACATAAATATATAAATAAATAATTAGCACAAGGTAGGTGTACAAGTAAGTAAGTACATAGATTAAACATTAAAGTAAATAAATGTTATAGACAAATAAATAAATAGCTAAGAATACAAGTGTGAAGAAGTAGATAAATAAGAATATATGTGGGTAAATAAGTGGCCCAAATAAATGTGAATACAAGCAAATAAATGAAATAAAGGTAAATTAAGAAGATAAACGTGTAATTAAACATATAATGTACACATATAGGTAAGTGGAATGTCAAAATAAATATCCAAGTATTCAAGTTAATAAACAAACAAATTAACAAACAAATAAGCATCAAAGTCAGTAATTAAGTAGGTAGGGAGGTATTGTAAATAAGCAGCCTGAATAATTAAGTGTAGACAAATAAAGATCTAAATAACAATATAAGTAGAAAGGAAAGTGACTAAAGAAGTATACAAGTCAGAAATGTATTCAGAAGTTTAGTCAGTAAATTATAAATAGAACATAGTAAATAGGCAAATAACTATAGTACCAGTCAAAAGCTTTCTACATTTTAAACAGTACTGTATTAAAAAAATGCAATAACACACATGGCATTAGGTAATTAAGTAACAATAACAATAAAACAACAACAGTCATTATTTTAAGATATGAAGGTCAGCTGTTCTGGAACAGTTCTTGCAGTAACAGTATTGTATCGAGTGTGTTTGTAAAAACCCATCAAGCTCCATGATGAAACTATCTCTCATGAAGACCTTCTCAGGAGAACAAGACCGAAACGTACCTCTGCTGCAGAGGAGACGTTCATTTAGAGTCACCAGGGTCAGAAATCACCAATTAACAACCAGCAATTAACAGCCAGTGCGTTTTTGGATTAATGCCTTCAGTATTGTTTTACAGTGTATAAAGAAATAAACATCAGGGAAGATCATGGAGTTAGAAGGTGTGTCCAAAATTGATAGTGTATGTAAGCAAGTCAATGAATAAAATAAACTTCTAGCACTAGATTATTGCAGTGAAACTGTTCCTACACTTACTATTTGTGTGCACACATGCAGTGGCATAGCAATACACTGGGCTTCATCATATTGACCATAACGTGTTATTCTATAGTTATTCTATAATTATCTGTAATTTCTTACTCACACATCTGTTATATAAAATATAATGTTGTTAATTAGAGTGTAAATTAAATATTATTTTAAAATATGTGTGTTAGAATTCTTTTCTCAGGTGATCCAATTCACAAACGACTTTCGCGACGCTCCTTTACTTATGGCATGGATCGGACCTATACCCTTTCTCTTCCTCTACCACTCGGAGACAGTTGAGGTACACACACACACACACACACACACACACACATAGAATCTCTCTCTTATTTACACGTATGCCATGTTCCAACTTCATTAAAGGTCAAAGACCACAGTGCAGAGGTTCATAGACGGTGCAAACTTACATAAGTGTTACGTAAATGAATATTTATATCTGCACTTTAAACAGAAATACTTACACAAGACGATGCATTTGAGATCCTTATGTAACCTGGGTTACTGTAACACACTTTTCACCTTGGATACCACTTTTCCTGTGTTTTTTTTTAGACAGTTCTGAATAACTCAGTGCACATGGACAAGGCTTATGCTTATAAGTTTTTGCACCCCTGGCTCGGAACCGGACTGCTGACAAGGTACAAACCTGAACGCAGTTAACCTGTTCCTGAGATAAGAAACAAATGGTTATATACTGTAGTTATAGATTAATATTATATAAGGTAATTATTAGGTGATAAATATTGTTGTTATCAGCTCATGCCTGTCTATCTTCACCCCGCCTCACTGTTCGTATCTCTTTCTGTCAGTACAGGAAATAAATGGCGGAGCAGAAGAAAGCTCCTCACGCCCACCTTCCACTTCTCCATCCTGGCTGACTTCCTGGAGGTGATGAACGAGCAAGCCGAGGTCCTGGTCGACAAACTGGACACGTGTGTTGGGAAAGAGCCTTTTAACTGCTTTAACCATATCACACTCTGTGCTCTCGACATCATCTGTGGTGTGTGTGTGTGTTGTCCTATGCTTTGTTATACACACACCATCCTTATAGCTGTATATTAGTTTCCCGTTGCCATATTGGTAACTACCAAAAGTATCAAAACAAGTAAATAACTTTAAGGACTAGCAACAAAATCAGCCTTAAGTGTGCTAAAGGGAAAAGACAAGCTAGCCAGGCATCATCTTCCAGTGATGTTCTTCCACTCTTGAAGTGCATGTGCCACTCAAAACTCCTCACACAGCTCATCGCCTAAACTTGCTGATTCATGTCAAATAGCTCTCTGGCACATTTGCTGAGTTTCACGCAGATTTTCACGTTCGCTTCTTGTTCTAACTCGATGTCCGTGATAAAATAGCAGACGCGATAATGTACGGTATGTGTTCAACACCGGTTGCACAGTTTCTGATGTACACAGGGCGATTTCTTTTGGAACACTGACTTATGAAGGTTGGTGCTCCCTGTGACTGACTGTGCATGCAAACCGTCTTTTGGTGTGTTACAAAACTAGTCTTGAAACTTTTTGATACCACAATACTAGCCTCCGATTAAACCCTACATAGATTTGCATTCATTGAAGCAGAAAAAGATCAAGAAAGAGTTACATGGCTGACAAAGCAACATTTGCAGTATAACTCGTTAACACAGCAAACAGGCATAATCAGTATACAGTACAAGCCAAGTGTTAGCTAACAGTTTCTTCACAGAACATGCACTTAAAGATTAGAGGGATGTTTGAGTCAAACTGGGACTTGTGATACTCCTATTGGTGAATGAAGACGTAAAACAGGAGATTTTAAGGAAACTTCAACAGGAGACTTCAAGCACAGTACGGCGATGAGACTTAGCCAAACTAAAACATTTCAACAGTGGAAACGCTTTAAAGACGGCCGCACATCTGTAAATGATGATCCTGGCTGAGGTGGCACGGAGAACAGACTTCTGGGAACATTCAGCAACTAATTCTTGAAAATCGACTAATAACTTCCACATGAAACTCAGGGATGAGTGCGTTAGTGTAGCAGGGGATTATATAGAAAAATAAAGGTAGTTTTTACTCTCAGAACTGTGTTCTGTTATCCTGCACTGCTATCAAAAGTCCCGGTTTCACTTGAACACCACTATAATCAGAACGCAATCAACTATAGCTAAGCAACCTAAGCAACACATAGGAAGCAAGCAGTTTGAAAAGATGCGGTCGGCTGACGTCACGCAGTTCGGAGGAAACACGTGATAGTCTTCGCCCTCCCGACTGAGTGGTAGTGGTCGCCTTAATGTGGGAGCCCCCTAGTGACGGGGAGGAATTGGCCACGACTAAATTGGGGAGAAAAATTGGAAAACCCCCAAAAATAATTAATAATAATAATAAAAAAAAAGTTATGGCTCGTGATTTGTCAGTCAGAAATGAATCAACTCTAAGAAGTCGTTAGTGTTGTTCTGTAATTTTGGGGTTAGAATGAGAATAATTGAACAATTACAATAATATACAGGGAAAGATGTATACAACTGGTCTAAACAATCTGTGAGTCGACTGTAATGGTGAACTGAATCAGTTGAGCCAATCTGACTTAATAACACGAGACAGAATTCTCGTCACGGGTTCATGTGATTGTGTTACAGAAACGGCGATGGGGAAGAAGATTTACGCACAGAGCAACTCTGACTCCGAATACGTGCGCGCCGTGTATCGGTAAGTTAGCTCCTCAGTAAACACTTCAAATCAAGCTCTTTATAATGAAAAAGATTCAAGAAGAAAAAAAACAGACCACTTTTAGCATTTTATCATCAACATAATGTTCAGCCTTTAAAAAAAAAAAAAAAAAAAAAAACTTCAGTTTTTTTAACATATACAGTAGTAATTTAATCCAGAGGCGAGTTCTTGAGGTGAAATTTCGTATTGTGAAAGGCCTTTTCCCAGAGGAAATAATGTAAAAGCAGATAATCCGTTCCAGCCGCCCCCAAAAGATTTATCAATATTTCCAATTTCCAAACCTATAATCATATTATTGCATAGAAAAAAACAATCCAAACATTTAGAAAAGACATGTAAATGAAATAAAATATGAAAAAAAATAGACATTAAACCTCACTTAACCTTAATTTATGATTCCTCTCGGCACCGCCTGCTTTAAAGACCAAACTGTAAGCGGCTCCCTTTTCTTCTTGCTACATCCTTGGGACCTGTGGTGCTATGTCTCCTCTAAATCTTGCACAAAATACAAAATTAAAAAAACTATGTGAACTCGCTTTGCTTGGCTTTTCACTGACAAAAACAATTATGCCCAACATAGACGGCGTTACATTCGACTCGGTTTGGTCGCATTTTCGTATGCCGAAAATGCTTCTTATGCTAATTCAATTAATATTGTAGTAGGTAGTGGCTATCCCTGATAGCTGGCAAACGGGCAAATTTGTAAAATTGGCAAATTATTATGAAAAAGGTATTTACAGTATGTTATAATGAAATTACGACCAAAATTAAGTTTGCTAGACCTTTATATTTTGTAGTAACACCAGATCAAGTTTGTGAAAACAACTTCAACTGGCAAGTCTTGGTTTTAATGATACAATAACATTGACAGTGAGATCTGATTGGTCTAGGATGAGTGACCTCATCAGCCGGCGCCAGCGGATGCCCTGGTACTGGCCCGACTTTGCCTTCCAGTACTTCGGCGATGGCAAAGAGCACGACTGCTGTCTAAAAATCCTGCACTCCTTCACTGAGAGTGTATGTTTTTGTTTATTGTTTATTTTTTTTAAATTCAGTGCTCGTTATGACATCACAAACAAAATCCAATCAGCTTTAGGTTCTGACTGGACCTTTCGTTTGATTGGTACGCAGGTCATACGCGAGAGGGAGGAGTATGGAGTTAACTACGTGGAGTCTGATAGCGAATCAGATCAGGGAAAGAAGAAGAGGCGGGCATTCCTGGATCTGCTCCTGAAGACGATGGATGAGGATGGGAACAAGATGACGCACCAAGACATCCGAGAGGAAGTGGACACTTTTATGTTTGAGGTATACTTTTTCATAATCTTAACACCTAGTACAAAGAGAAAAGCTGTGAACACAATGGGTTACCTGAGTTTCCGTTAAAATATTTCTTAGGTAAATAAATAGCAGAAAAATATAATAGCAGATAAAACTGCTTATAAAATAATAATAAGCATTTAATTATTGTGTATGTATCCTGTATAGGTGTTTTTATTTATTTATTTATTTATTTATTTTTAGAATTGTCTATATCTACTTAGCTGATGCGATTAGCATTTTGGCTAAATTGACTCGCTTTATTTTGAAAGAAGCAAATTGTAGTGATTGATTTGTAGTGATTTAATTCTTTGTCGTCACCTGGTGGCAGGGTCATGACACTACAGCTGCTGGTATGAACTGGGCCATACACCTGCTGGGAGCTCATCCTGACATACAGAGGAAAGTTCAGCAGGAACTGGATGAAGTGTTCGGTGAGCGAGCACACACACACACACACACACACACACACACTGCTGTCTGCATTTTTGTTTTATTTTTTGTTATATACTCTATGTATTGTGTGTGTGTGTGTCAGGTGACTCTGACAGGCCCATTAGCACAGAGGACTTGAAGAAGCTGCGTTACCTGGAGTGTGTGATTAAAGAGGCGCTGCGTATCTTTCCGTCTGTGCCGTTCTTTGCTCGGAGCATCTGTGAAGACACGAAGATCAGTAAGCTACTTACACCAACACACACACACACACACACACACACACACACACACACACACACACACACAAAACCACATGCACACACTAAATCCTCTAATTTATTTGTGATTCATTGAACAATTCCTTCTTCTATTGATCTATATACACCTTGATTGAGTTATTGATTCATTGGCTAATTCTTTTTGTCCAATCCTTTAACTGATTCACTGATTCATTTATTCTTTTGTCCAATTGTCAGTCCATTAATTCACCGCTCCATCCTCCTAACAACGAGCAGATGAGTAACAGGGCTAATAATTAATGTTCATTAAGCCGCCCTTCGACACCTTTTTTCATTCATCAATCCATTTCTCTTTTTTCAGTTATACTAATATATGTATTATACCAATAAGTAAATTCTGTTGATGTGCGTGTGTGTGTGTACAGATGGCTACAAAGTCCCTAAGGGTGTAAATGTCATCATACTGGCGTACGCACTCCACCGTGACCCACGATTCTTCCCTGAGCCTGAGGAGTTTCGCCCCGAGCGCTTCCTGCCTGAGAACACGTCGGGCCGAAACCCGTACTGCTACATCCCCTTCTCTGCAGGCCTGCGCAACTGCATCGGTCTCTCTCTCTCTCTCGCTCTCTCTCTCTCTCTCTCTCTCTCTCTCACACACACACACACACACACATGTAGAGTACATTAACTGAAATATTACTTGAAATATATTATAATATAAGGTTACCACATATATTGTGTGTGTGTGTGTGTGTGTGTGTGTGTGTGTGTGTAGGTCAACGTTTTGCTCTGATGGAAGAGAAGGTGATTCTGGCCTCCATCTTGCGCTCTTTTGACGTGATGTCGCGTCAGAAGAGAGACGAGCTGAAGCCACTGGGGGAACTGGTCCTCAGACCCGAACAGGGCATCTGGATCACGCTGGAGAGGAGACGCCGCTAACAGACACACACCCACACCCACACACACACACACACACACACACATGCACAGCTGAAATAGAAAGTAACCACACTGCTTGTGCACTTCTTCAAAACATCAGTCCGTGTGTTTTATCGATGTCCTGAAGCATCTCTCCAAAATTCCCTTAAAGGTGTTGAAATGTTCGAGCCACGTCATCTCTAAACATCTCGCCCCTGTGTGCTTTGGTCAGGGGCAGAGTCTTCCCAGGCGGAGACCACTCCCAATCGGATAGATTTAAAGAACTTAATTAATTAAGTTAATTAATTATGAATATGTAATTGAGTTATTAATGTTGTACTTTCAAAGCATAAAGAAATAAAGCAAATTCGAAAAAATTAAAAAATCACTGAGAGCTAATTTTTCTTCTTCTTAAGATCTCGTTACTTTTCTTTTTAAACACTCAATGATTTTAATGATTACCGCAACAAACTCAATGCATTTAGGGCATGCAGACACGATCAGGGGCTGAAGTTTAAACCGAGCGTCAGAAAGGGGACGAACGATGATTTAGGTATTGAAGTGATTTTGAACGTGTATAGAGAACATGCCTTGTTGATGCCGGAGGTCACAGGAGAACGGCCAAACCGGTTCGAGCTGATAGACAGGCAGCAATAAAAAGGTCACATGGGCTCAGGTCACATGGGCTCACCAAAATCAGGCACCAGAAAATTGGAAAAACATCACCTGGCCTGATGTGTCTTGATTTCTGAGTGCTGAAGTGGTTTCTTGGACATTGACGGTGCGGTCACTGCACTCACGCAGTCACCAGATCTCACCCCAATAGAGCACGTTTTAGGGATGTGGTGGAGGTTTGCAGTGGAGTCACATCATGGATGTTTAGCCGACAAAGCTGCAGCGACTGTGTGACGCCCTCATGTCTTTCTGAAAGTCTCCGCCATGAAGAATCAAAACGGACGAATCTGATGGTGAAGGGTGTACCTAATAAAGTGGCTGGCGAGTTTATTTCAAGGAGAATATTGCTTTTGAAGGTTGGTTGGTTGTTGAAGAGTTCTTTATAAAGCCTGTAGTGCATGTGATCAGCCACAAGGGAGCAGCAGTGACAAGCTACAGCATGACGAGAGCCAAGACTACATCCTTATCAAGGTTATATTAATGCTGTAGTTCAAGTGTTCAAGTAACAGAGTTTAAAAATATATAGACATTGGAAATACGCTATTAACCAGTTAGATTCTGTTTTCAGGTATAAACAGTCGTTCCTTTATTAGTCCTGTCATGTGACTGAAACATCACAAATCATGCTGCACAGATCAACCTCTAACACTGGAGACTCCTATCATTTAATGAGTATTTAGTCTTAAACCTACAGAAATACTACAGTTATTAATGTACCTTTTTATCTCTTTTATTCTTGTGTGTTGAACATCAAATGTTAAGCATCTTATATTTGTGGTCGAAGTGGTGCTGTTGATGGTGAGTTGTGTGTGTGTGTGTGTGTGTGTACAGCTTGAGGCTGTAGATTAAGTTTGAATCACATTTTGAAGCAGAAATTAATCTCGCAATTAAGTCGCGAGAAGGAGCCGGGCCGCATCCTCAATTTCGAACCTGCCACGTCAGTCCCTCCGGCCAGCGAGTCTCCTGCACAATAGAATTCAATAACACTCCATTATCACGCTTTATATGAGCAGATTACGCCGGTGCTGACGGAGGGAAAGTCTGACGCACAGCAGCGGCCGAGCGTTAGCGCTAAACACAGTGATTAAAGGTTCGATCAGTGCATGCAGACATGCAGTTTTGTTACGACTTTTCTCTGTACCTCCTTGTTTGCTTCTACTTCAAAAACTTGCCAGATGATGTCATTGATTGATTTGCATATGCGGTGATTGTTCCTGCGCATATGGAAATATCAAATAATGAAAATAAATACAGATTTCAAGAAGAAGTGATGAGAAGGAAATATGTTATGGATCGGTTGCTGAGGTCAATAGCAGTCAAAAGCGTGTTGTTTTACATTCAGTATAATCAGTCAGTAAGATGTAAATCGAGAGCTGTCAATCAAACCAATGAACAAGTTGTCCTCAGTTTGAACTTTTGTTTAGTCAAGTCATGCAAAGGGTTAAAGATATCAATACTAGAACACACACACACACACACACACACACACACACACACAGTCATTTATACATTAATTAAAAAAAACTTTTAAAAAATACTTTTAGAATATTTTTTTTAATACCCTTTGAAAAGACAAAACTTGTACAGAGTTGTAGTGTAAGAATCATAATAATATTAATATTAATAATAATAATAATAATAATAATAATAATAAAAAACATTCATAATATTAACATAGTAAACATAGACTTTTGGGGAATATATTTATTACCGATTATTCCTAAATCAAGTTGATTTCCAGGAACTCATCAAGTTATGTGAATGAACAGCAATATAGTAACTGAAAATTTATTTAATCAATTATTCATTTCAATTGTATTTCCTATTCTGTTTATTTTATTTATTTACGGTATATTGAACCTTCCATATTGCGCTGTGAATTAGTTTTTGTACAAATATACAGTACCAGTGCCTCATTGACTGTATTATATTGTTAATAATATTGGCATTTTGGCAAAAAGAAGAATAAAACATTTTAAACTGTCCAAAAGAATGTGTTACAGCATCCCTCTTATCGCCATCTAGCAGTCACTAACTGTTACTACATGATATTTAGTCTTAGGATAAATATACAGTATAATAAAAAAAATTTTGGACGGGTGTTGATATTTTTTTCTGCATTTAAAAATTTATAAACACAAACCATAAGAAAAATTACTTAGATTCATTTCATAAATAAACATTATGTCTTAATTAATAGTCCATTTTATTGTACTTAACACACAGCAAGACCTAACATTCTTAACGATAATGAATGGGCTGACCAGATACACACACACACACACACACACGCATGCACTTTCAGAAAGTATATATTTAAGAAAGCGAGGTGACACACACACTTGAATCCTTGAATGAGAGATGAGCTTCAAAGAGCACACAATTATCCGTGAAGTTTATTCAAAATTTTTCATGCGAATAGGGAGAAGGATTTCTAAGAGTGGTTTCACACCTACAGCATTTGGTGCGCAGCAAACGTGTTTGGTCCCTTGGGTCGGTTCGTTTGCGTTGATGTGAATGCAATCTCGGTACTTTGGTGCGCACCAAATCAATCGATCCAAGACCTGCCTGAAGGGGTGTCTCGGACCGCTTTATCCGCTCTACTTTGGTACAGTTCGTCTTATGTGAAAGTAACCAAACCAAATCTGACGAAATGGTATAGTTTAATGCACTTTGGGTATAAGATATACAGGGTTATGAGTAAAATTCTTTTCACTTCCTGTTGACTCCATTAAATTTTTCAAACTCGACTCGCGATGAAATCAAACCGCGCAGAAATGTGGAGTGCCGAAGAAATTAAGTGCCTCTCTGTATTCACATTAAAGATGAAAAATGTGTAGCTGGGCTGTTTTGATAGGCCAACGGAATACCTGATGGATCTGCAGGAAGATCGCCGGCTAATAACAAAATGATCATTCAGAAGGAGGTCACGTCTCTTCTCCCTGAAGAGGTGCGCGATACGCCGTCGGCGAGATGAATAAACCAGAAAGCTGGTTTGGAGTCGCAGCCGCGAATCGTGTTCGAAATTAATTATCTGAAAATAATGATTTGCACATACAATGTAGTGCGCGAGGATCAGCGACATGAGCGCAAAGCAAAGCTGTTCCTCCATGATTATTTCCGGTGCTGATGGGCTTCGCGGTCTATTTTGGTTTGTTTAGAACTCTGCATATGTGAAAGCAAACCGTATCCACGTCTGTTTACTACATTGTAACATTTTTCTGACTGGTGTGGACTAAAGCAATCGAACTATAGGTGTGAAAGCACCCTAAGAGAAGCACAGCAGGTGCTGACTCAGCTAAAAAATATAATTAACAATTTTCCTCTCATCTCGAATATAATCAATCAACATTTTTGTCAATTAGTTGTCCATGAAAATCACAAGCCCTAAACCGCGCAGCAGAACACGCAGCGTCATTGGAATCACTGTTTTCCAAAGGATGAGCAGTGAAACCAGTGGAAGGTCAAGGGTTGCGGCTTGTCAACGTGGAGGATGTTAATAACGGCTTGATGATGTCACAAGCGACCTGCCTGAGAGCAGGAAAAACGCTGGAGGAGGAAAGAAAATAAAGAGATCATGAGTAGAAGAGGAGGATGAAGATCAAGACGACAATTACTGATGAGGTCATTGGGGAGGAGAGATAGAGAAGAAAAAGAGACGATGTAGAAAGTAGAAGTCAAGAGGGGCAAGGATGAAGCAGACACTCCACATGCGCACACACACACACACACACACACTGAACAGCCAGATACTGAAAGAGACTCGAGGGGAACTTAGCGACCTCATTAAGGATGAGTTTGATATTCACTGTTTAATCATTTGGCCAATCAAAGAGACCTTTGTTCACCCAAAACCACGCCCTCGGCTGTCAATCACCAGAGGTCCATGGATAAACTTTTTTTTTTTAATGAGATGATTAATTATAGCAGTGTTCCAGGCACGACTGAGATGTGAACACACACACACACACACACACACACACACACACACACACACACACACAGTGCCTTGCAAAAGTATTTATACCCTTTGAACTTTTATACATTTTGTCACTTTACAACCACAAACATCACTGCATTTTATTGGGATTTTTTGTGATAGATCAACAGAATGTGGCAAAGAATTGTAAAGTGAACAGAATATAATAAATTATGTGTTACTTGAACTCCAAATAAAATGCATTTACATTTGTGTTTGTAACATAATAAAATGTGAATAAGTTCAAGGGGTATACATACTTTTGCATTTATCTAACATAATTTTTAACACTAGGCTTTTCACAGCTACATGCTTGCTAGCTAAACTTACATTAGCTACGTGTATAGGATCTAGTTGCTTAGCAACAACAAAAGCAACGTTTTATATATAGCTTATACGATGCTAAAACCTGGGGCTCCTTTTATATATAGCATCGTATAAGCTATATATAAACGTTGCAAGCTTTTCTAATTTAGCTTTGAAACTTTTTTTTTTTTTATTTATTTTTTTTTTAGCTTAAAACAGTGTTTAACTAAAGAAGTAACCCTCACAAACTGAACATGTCTTGCACGCTTGAGGATATCTGGGATGAAAGATTTGGGAAGACCACCTGTTTTCCGCTAGGTTTTTCTCTATTAGTGATTCTTTTTAATACACAGACAGTCTTTGATTTATTTTTAATAAGCAAACCTCTGGCCTTGTTATTGTGTGTGTGTGTGTGTGTGTGTGTGTGTGTGTGTGTGTGTGTGTGAGAAAGAGAGAGTCTCACACACTTGCACCTGCTTCCCTGAGGTTAGCACGACGGCTCTGATCAGTAGCTTAATTTACAGCTAGTCTTGTGCTAATTAATCAACACTCAAACAGCTAAATCAAGCATCTCATGTTTTCAACTTGTTTTCCCCGTCTTTACTTTCTTCTGTCACTTGTGTTCTTGAACGTAACATTTCATTTCATCAATCATGTACTGTAGATTTAGCCTAGCTAGAAGAGCTAAATGTGGTCGAAAAGCGGGACTATGGTAAAATTTGTACGGCTTGTTTACAGAAAAATTATGTGCAAAAGCACTTGCTTCTCTTATTCTTGTTTGTATTATCTTTTTCTCTTTGCCTTATAACGTTTATCTTTCTTTCTTCCTCAATCTTTCCCCACATCATATGCTATCATAGCAAAGAACATTTGTCTCGTGTGCGACTCACATATGCAGAAATGAGTCTTTGAGACTTGAATAAAATTTTAGCCATTTTCTCAATCTTCTCAAATGTGTCGCAAATATGACTCATTACCTTAAAATAGTCCATACTTGTCTTGTGTGCGACTCACATATTTTTTGTTTCCCCAAAGCAGTGTTTCCCCACACAAAGTATACAGTAATTGTAAACTCTGTGCATTTGGGTTTTCTGATATGATCTCTCTAAAATTGTTGCTTAGTCGACTTCCGGTTGAGCTTTGATGGAGTAGGACGTGAGTTTGGGAGCTCCCGTCGATTTCGATTACAATTGTTATTTCTTTGCGCTTTTTGGCCATAATTTTAGTCTTGTTTTATTTTGTAGTTAGTTGAGTTTAAAAAGTTTATTCGGGACTGTTTAAAATGGCAGCAAAAAATATAAAAACTCGCAGTACGATTCAAACACACCTGAGGCCTAGTTTGCAAACCGCGACCACATCCTCGAGTGAGCCGTCGTCACCTGTGAGGCCCCCCTCGAGCCAGGCTAATCCGGATATTGACGCTCTTAAAGTTGAGTTGTTGGCCTCACTGAGGAAAGATATCGCCGAAATTTTTAAAAAAGAACTTCAGGATACTATCGGTGATGCTTTGTCTACTATTAAGTTCGACTTGCAAGCGGTGAAGACGCAGCTGGCGATAGATAAAGCCGCTAATGACGCTACCGTGTCCGAGCTAAAAGGTACGGTCAGGGAGATGGAGCACGCGCTTACTGTGTGCTCCGACGACATAGCGGAGATGAAAAACACTATCAAGTGTCTCACAGCTAATGTAGCCAAGCTGGAGAATAAATGTGAAGACTTGGAGTCTAGGACGCGGCGTAACAATGTTAGGATAGTGGGAGTACCGGAGGGGCCTAACACGTGCACTACTGCGGCCGTGGCCTCCTTGCTAAAGGAAGCATTTAATCTGGAGAAGGAGCCGCTTTTGGATCGTTCCCACAGGACCCTCCAACCCGCACCTAAGCCCGGCGACCGTCCACGAGCCATTGTATGCAGGTTTCATTACCACACTGACTGCGTTGACATTTTACGACGCGCTAGAGAACGCCGGCAGATTAAAGTTGGAGACCAGACCATCTCAGTCTTTCCTGACTACACTGCCAAGATCGCACGTGCTCGGGCTGCATTTAATACGGTCAGGCAGCAGCTGCGTGGCGTTGAGGGTGTTCGGTATGGCCTGTTTCATCCAGCGCGACTTCGCATCACACATAAGGGTGTTGAGAAGGACTTTGTTTCAGCGGAGGAAGCCAGTGTTTATGTTAAAACGTTGATTTCGGGTTGAGCCTCAATAGTCCTTCAGGTTGGTGCTGTAATGCTGCTAGGTGTTTACGGTTTCTTTAGGTTTAACGCTACCTGCGCATTGGTTTTTTTTCTTTCTTTTTTTTTAAAGTATGTTGCGCTAGTTACTGTACGGTTTTTATTTTTGTATTTTCACTTTTATATACAGTGGTGTGAAAAACTATTTGCCCCCCTCCTGATTTCTTATTCTTTTGCATGTTTGTCACACAAAATGTTTCTGATCATCAAACACATTTAACTATTAGTCAAAGATAACACAAGTAAACACAAAATGCAGTTTTTAAATGAGGGGTTTTATTATTTAGGGAGAAAAAAAATCCAAACCTACATGGCCCTGTGTGAAAAAGTAATTGCCCCCTGAACCTAATAACTGGTTGGGACACCCTTAGCAGCAATAACTGCAATCAAGCGTTTGCGATAACTTGCAACGAGTCTTTTACAGTGCTCTGGAGGAATTTTGGCCCACTCATCTTTGCAGAATTGTTGTAATTCAGCTTTATTTGAGGGTTTTCTGGCATGAGCCACCTTTTTAAGGTCATGCCACAACATCTCAATAGGATTCAGGTCAGGACTTTGACTAGGCCACTCCAAAGTCTTCATTTTGTTTTTCTTCAGCCATTCAGAGGTGGATTTGCTGGTGTGTTTTGGGTCATTGTCCTGCTGCAGCACCCAAGATCGCTTCAGCTTGAGTTGACGAACAGATGGCCGGACATTCTCCTTCAGGATTTTTTGGTAGACAGTAGAATTCATGGTTCCATCTATCACAGCAAGCCTTCCAGGTCCTGAAGCAGCAAAACAACCTCAGACCATCACACTACCACCACCATATTTTACTGTTGGTATGATGTTCTTTTTCTGAAATACTGTGTTACTTTTACGCCAGATGTAATGGGACACGCACCTTCCAAAAAGTTCAACTTTTGTCTCGTCGGTCCACAAGGTATTTTCCCAAAAGTCTTGGCAATCATTGAGATGTTTTTTAGCAAAATTGAGACGAGTTAATGTTCTTTTTGCTTAAAAGTGGTTTGCGCCTTGGAAATCTGCCATGCAGGCCATTTTTGCCCAGTCTCTTTCTTATGGTGGAGTCGTGAACACTGACCTTAATTGAGGCAAGTGAGGCCTGCAGTTCTTTAGATGTTGTCCTGGGGTCTTTTGTGGCCTCTCGGATGAGTCGTCTCTGCGCTCTTGGGGGAATTTTGGTCGGCTGGCCACTCCTGGGAAGGTTCACCACTGTTCCATGTTTTTGCCATTTGTGGATAATGGCTCTCACTGTGGTTCGCTGGAGTCCCAAAGCTTTAGAAATGGCTTTATAACCTTTACCAGACTGATAGATCTCAATTACTTTTGTTCTCATTTGTTCCTGAATTTCTTTGGATCTTGGCATGATGTCTAGCTTTTGAGGTGCTTTTGGTCTACTTCTCTGTGTCAGGTAGCTCCTATTTAAGTGATTTCTTGATTGAAACAGGTGTGGCAGTAATCAGGCCTGGGGGTGACTACAGAAATTGAACTCAGGTGTGATAAACCACAGTTAAGTTATTTTTTAACAAGGGGGGCAATCACTTTTTCACACAGGGCCATGTAGATTTGGAGTTTTTTTTCTCCCTTAATAACGTAAACCTTCATTTAAAAACTGCATTTTGTGTTCAATTATGTTATCTTTGACTAATAGTTAACGGTTTTTGATGAGCAGAAACATTTAAGTGTGACAAACATGGAAAAGAATAAGAAATCAGGAAGGGGGCAAATAGTTTTTCACACCACTGTATTAAGACTAAATCGTATATTATACTCTTGTACTTCGGATTAGTCCAGCACAATCTTTTCTAGGCTTATTGCATATATTTGCACAGGACTTCCTTTATTTTATTTTTTGGTATTTTTACGTATTTTCGTTGTTTTGTTAGAATGTTCATCTTCTGAGGAAACAATATTTTGTACAGGGTTTTTTATATATATGTATATATAACGTGTTTGTTACACGCACGCTGTTATACAGTGTGAAGTCGGTGGGAGGTTTTTTTCTCTCTCTTGTCTGTTTTTGTTTGGGCTCCGGTTAGTCCATTCACTTTAGTGGATAGTATGCTATTTTTGGGGAACACTGCTGTCTCCTTTGTTTTTGTTATGTGGAGACTTTGGGTGTGTGTGTTTAGGGGTATTTTGGGGGGGAGGGTGTCCCGCTTCGGCTCTTTGGCATTTTGGTTGTTGTTTTTTCTTTTTGAATGGTTAATGGTAATATAGATCCCAGCAATGCTGGGTCAGGCATGCCTCTTAGATTCATTAGTTGGAATGTCAGAGGTATGGGCAATCCTGTTAAGAGATCTAAGGTTTTCACACACTTGAAACGTTTACATTCTGATATAGCATTTTTACAGGAGACTCACCTTCGCAGTAAAGATCATTATAGGTTAAATTGCCCTTGGGTAGGTCAGGTCTTTCACTCAAACTTTAATTCGAAAGCTAGAGGAGTTGCCATTCTCATTAATAAGAAAGTTCAGTTCTCATCGACCAATGTTATCGCTGATAAGAATGGTAGATACATCATTGTTGCTGGTACACTAATGCAAAAAAAGGTTTTGTTGGTAAATGTATATGCCCCAAATTTTGATGATGCTGAATTTGCTAATAGACTGCTGAGTAACATCCCCTTCTTGAACACTCATTTGCTGATCCTTGGGGGAGATCTGAATTGTGTTTTTGATCCAATCTTGGATCGATCTAATCCTCGTAATCTGACTCCATCATTTATGTCTAAAATATTTTCAGATTTTATGAAACAGAACGATCTTATTGATCCATGGAGATTTCGCAACCCTTCAATCAAAAAATTTTCTTTTTTCTCCCAGGTGCATCATTCTTATTCCAGGATTGATTACTTTCTTATAGACAGAGCTCTTGATTTGTGTGTTACTTCTTCTGACTATTCTGGTATTGTAATATCTGATCATTCACCTCTGCTATTGGATATTCAGCTTTCTACCTATAAACGTAGCCCACCACTTTGGAGATTTAACTCTCTTCTTCTGGCAGATAAAGAATTTTGTGAATTTATTTCAAGTTCTATTGAGGAGTTCTTGTCCTTCAATCAAAATGATTCAGTTTCATATTCTCTGCTATGGGAGACACTTAAATGCTACCTGAGAGGTCAAATTATTTCTTATTCTGTTCTTGCTAATAAAAAGATTAATGCCAGGTTTAAAGAACTTACAGCTGCGATTAGTAACCTTGATCAATGTTATACACTGAACCCTTCTCCAGAATTACTGAAGCAGCGTCTTGATTTGCAAGCAGAATTCAATCTTATGTCAACTAAAGAGGTAGAGCACTTGTTACTACGCAGTCGTGGCTCATATTATGAGTATGGTGACAAGGCAAGTCGCTTGTTGGCACATCAGCTACGACGACAAGCCACTTCGCGTTTAATTCCTAGTATTAAAAACACTTATGACACTATTACTACAGATCCCTTGGAAATTAATTCTACCTTTAAAACATTTTACGCTTCGTTATACAAGTCAGAATTTCCTACGGACAAAGCTAAAATGAATAAATTTCTCCATAATCTTTCAAACCCTGTTATTGATACTAATATTGCCGGGCAATTGGACTCCCCATTTTCCGTTGAAGAAGTATCAAATGCTATTACAGCTATGCAGTCTAATAAAGCTCCAGGCCCTGATGGGTTTCCAATAGAATTTTATAAATCATTTATTGGTAAATTGGCACCATTGCTTTTATCTGTGTTTAATGAATCCTTGGAAAGGGGTTCATTACCACCAACTTTCACACAAGCCACTATAGCGCTCCTTCTCAAAAATGACAAAGATCCAACCTCCTGTGGTTCCTACAGGCCATTATCTCTGCTTAATGCCGATGCAAAGGTGTTGGCTAAAGTAATTGCATCTCGCCTAGAGGATGTGCTTCCTTGTATTATATCTGAAGAGCAAAATGGTTTTATAAAGGGACGTCAATTGTTTTTTAATACCCGTACACTCTTTAATGTTATTTACTCAAAGCATCTATCTGAACTTCCTGAACTTGTCATTTCTTTAGATGCTGAAAAGGCTTTCGATAGAGTGGAGTGGGAGTACTTGTTTGCAGTTTTAAAGAAATTCGGATTTGGCGATAAATTTATTTTTTGGATTCGGCTTCTTTATTCGTCCCCTAAAGCCAGTGTACATACTAATGATGTTTATTCAGATTATTTTGATCTGGGTCGCGGATGTCGTCAAGGTTGCCCCTTGTCACCTTTACTCTTTGCCATCGCCATCGAGCCTCTGTCAATCACATTGATATCTTCCTCCGTATTCAAGGGTATCTTCCGTAATGGAATTGAACATAAATTATCATTGTATGCAGATGATTTGTTATTATATATAACTGATCCTGCACTCTCCATCCCGGCTGTTTTAGGTATTCTGGAGAATTTCAGCTCATTTTCAGGTTATAAATTAAATTTGGGGAAAAGTGAGTGTTTTCCCATTAATACGTCAGCATGTCATCTTCAACAGTCCGATCTACCCTTTCATCTTAGTCCATCGGGGTTTAAATACTTGGGGATTAATGTGACTCGTTCTCTATCTGGCCTTAAATCAGCTAATTTTACTCCCCTTATATCAAGGATCGCATCTGATATTCAAAGATGGGGTAATCTCCCCCTTTCATTAATCGGTAAGATTAATGTTGTTAAAATGAATATCTTACCAAAATTTTTATTTTTATTTCAGTCGATTCCCTTATTTTTGCCAAAACATTTTTTTGTCTCACTGGACAAAATTATTGGTTCTTTCATTTGGGGAGGGAAGCCACCTAGGGTTCGTAAAACTATACTGCAGAGATGCAGATTTAGTGGAGGACTTGCATTACCTAATTTTCTAGCTTACTACTGGGCTGCTCACATTCATAAACTTTGCTACTGGTTAAAATCTTCTGGATCCTCTTGGTGTAAATTGGAGCTATCATCTTGTAAGGGATCTTCTATACCGGCTCTGCTCTATTCCTCTTTACCCATAAAACCCTCTCTGTATACTGATAATCAGGTGGTTCTTAACACACTCAAGATCTGGTTCCAGTTGAGACGGCACTTTAAATTTGTAATGGCATCTTCCTCAGGTCCTCTAAAAGATAACCATTTGTTTCCCCCATCACTCCTGGACTCGTCGTTCTCAGTGTGGTGTGACAAGGGTATAAAACAATTTAAATATTTATATGTGGACGGTGTCTTCGATAGTTTTGCCAATTTGTCATCTCGTTATGGTCTCCCCACTACCCATCTGTTTCGCTATTTTCAAATTCGAAATTTTGTTGCCAAGCGTTTCCCTAATTTTCCCTCTTTACCTCCAGAACAGCAGTGGGAAACTATGCTATCATTTATTCCTCATCATAGAGGAACCATTTCGAAACTCTATGATACTATCCTGTCTCTTAGTAACCACTCAAATGTTAAGCTTAAGTGTACATGGGAAGGGGAACTAGGAATTCAAATACGGGAGGAGTCCTGGGAACAGGCTATAGCGAGGGTACGGTCTTCCACCTCTTGTGCTCGTCTTGGTCTTATTCAATTTAAGGTCATACACAGGGCACATTTCTCTAAGTCTAGACTTTCAGAAATGTATCCGGAAGTGGAAAACAAATGTGATAAATGCCATGGCTCTCCTTGTCATCTTAGCCACATGTTTTTTCTGTGTCCTGAGCTGGAAGGTTTCTGGACAGGTTATTTTGCCATTATGTCCACTGTTCTTGGGGTAACTCTCCAACCTTGCCCTCTGATTGCTATATTTGGGATTCCTGATCGCTCACTTACACTTAATTCTACACAAAAGGATATCATAGCTTTCACATCCTTATTAGCAAGACGTTTATTGTTGTTGCATTGGAAGTCTGCTAAATATCCTACTATCTCCCAGTGGCTTAAAGATGTCATGTATTTTTTAAAACTTGAAAAAATTAAATATACGTTAAGAGGATGTACAGCCAAATTTTTCCACAATTGGCAACCATTTATTTCTTATTTTACTAGTCTAGAGGTATTGCCTGATTAAATGTATACCTGTTACTGATATTTATGTAATATGTTTGGTGGTTGTCTTGAGCCGTGTGGGGCGGGGAGGGGAGGGGTGTTTTTTTTATTTTTTTATTTTATTGTTTTTTTTTTATTTGAGTGTTTTTGTTTAGTGTTTTTATGTGTGTGTATGTATTTGTTTATTTAGAAAAATGAAAAGGTAAATTGGATTTCTGTAAATGCAAGTACTGTATTGTTTTCCCTTTTTTCAATAAAAAATATTTGCAAAAAAAAAAAAAAAAAATTGTTGCTTAGTCATGTGTGTATAGTTCGGTAAAATGAAAAAATATATAGTTTTTTATATACTCTATATTGCACAATCCTGACTCATGTACTGTATATTTATTAAAACATAATGTTGTCATGCACACTCAATCAGCATGCCGCGCTAATCAATCAGCTAACCGGGGATCTCGCTTCTCTCCGCCGCGAGGTCGCTGAGCTCCGGCGGGAGAATGCGGATCTCCGCGCGGCTGTTGATGCCGTCACTGCTCGATCGCACGCCGCGGAGGCTGCGGCGCCGCATCATCACCCCTCACCCCCCCCCCTTCTGATGTTTTTCTTTCTCTACCAGAGAAGTGGAACGGCACGGATGGGAAGTGCAGTGTATTTCTGACAGCTCTCGATCTGGTGTTTGAGTTCAATGCCACCAAGTACTCCACCGATCGCCTCCGCATTGCTCTTCTCGTCTCGTTGCTCAAAGGGCAGGCAGCTGAGTGGGCCACGGCAGTTCTCCAAGCAGACACGGACACCGCCCACTCATACAATGAGTTCATCCACCAACTCAGACTCACCTTCGAGCACCCAGCGGGCGAGGTGGAGACCGACACCAGACTCTACCACCTGAGGCAGGGAGGATCGCCCGTGAGCCGCTACACAGCGGAGTTTCGCACCCTCGCCGTACAGACCACGTGGGGCGATGCAGCGCTCCGGACTTCCTACTACGAGGGCCTGGCTTCTCGAATTAAGGACGAACTAGCCGGGCGAGAGCTTCCTGCGACCTTGGAGGGCCTGATCCAACTCACTCTCCGGATCGACCAGCGCCTTCTCTCTCGTCCGAGGCCAGCCCCTCGCACCCTGCCGCCTGCACCCACCTTCACCGTCACCACTCCACGACCCGCAGACTCCGTCATCTACTCCACCCCTGGACATGTCGGTTCTCCACCTCCTGCCGTGGTTGACACAGGAGCCGGGGAACCCATGCAATTAGGACGCGCCTCCTTGACCGCTGCAGAACGGGAGAGACGCTTCCGCGAAGGACTCTGCGCTTATTGCGGGTCAGCCACACATCACCGGGCAGCCTGTCCTCTCAGAAACGCACAGGCCCAGTAAGAAGAGAGAGACACTCGCCGGGTCACCTCCGTCTCTCCGCCATCACCACCAACTCCTCCCGTCTCACGGTTCAGGTACACCTCCAGGTTGGCCACAAACGAGTCCGAAGTGCTGCGTTCATCGACTCCGGGGCAGCAGGTAACTTCATTGACTCCTCATATGCCAAAAAACTGGGGGTAAAACTCGAGGCGTTATCCCAGCCCGTTCATATCACATCTGTCGACGGTCGCCCCCTATCCACCAGCCCAATCAGCACCCGGACCGAATCTATCACCGTCTCCATTGACCAACACCACGAACAGCTAAACTTTTTCGTCACCTCCATCTCTTCACCTCCCATCATCCTTGGGCACCCCTGGCTACTCCAGCATGACCCTCTAATTTCCTGGACCCAGAATCGGATCCTCCAGTGGGGCGCGACCTGCAACGAACTATGCCTACAGGCAGCGGCTGGGACGTGCTCTAGGGAGTCCGAGGCCCCAGACGTCGACACCAACTCCATCCCAGAGCCGTATCGGGATCTAGCGGAGGTCTTTTGCAGACGACGAGCCACCCATCTTCCTCCACATCGTCCATACGATCTCGCCATTGACCTCCAACCCGGTACGGTCCCACCCCGCGGCCATCTCTATTCGCTCACCTCCACCGAGACCCAGGTGATGGAGGAATATGTGAACAACGCCCTGCGCCAAGGGACCATCAGGCCCTCCTCCTCACCTGCCGCCGCGGGGTTCTTCTTCGTGAAGAAGAGAGGCGGTGAACTTCGCCCTTGTGTCGACTATCGGGGGCTCAACAATATCACCATCAAAAACCGACATCCTCTGCCTCTTACCAACTCAGCCCTGGACGCTCTCTCTGGCGCTACCGTCATTACGAAGTTGGACCTCCGGAGCGCCTACAACTTGGTGCGCATCAGAGAGGGCGATGAGTGGAAGACGGCATTCATCACCCCCACAGGACACTACGAAACCCTCGTCATCCCATTCGGACTGTGCAATGCCCCCGCCGCATTTCAACACCTCATCAATGATGTCCTTCGTGACATGCTCGGTCGGTGGGCATTCGCTTACCTGGACGATATTCTGATATATTCACGCACCATGGAAGAACACACCCAGCACGTCAGGGTGGTTCTAAAGAGATTACTCGCCCACCAACTGTACTGTAAGTTGGAAAAGTGCGCTTTTCACGAGCAGTCCACCACGTTCCTGGGTTTTGTCATCTCGCCCCAGGGTGTGGCCATGGACCCGCAGAAACTAGAAGTTGTGCGTCATTGGCCCCTACCCAAGACCCTCAAGCAGCTTCAACGGTTTCTCGGGTTTGCGAACTTTTATCGTCGCTTTATCCGGGACTACAGTACAGTTGCCGCCCCCCTAACCGCTCTGACCCGTCCTTCCTCTCTCCCTTTTCACCTCACCCCGGCAGCCGTCTCCGCTTTCCGGTCTCTTTGTCACCACTTCACCACTGCACCGATTCTCCACCATCCAGACGCCAGTAAACCATTCGTTGTAGAGGTGGATGCTTCAGATGTGGGCGCTGGAGCTATCCTCTCGCAGCAAGGTCCAGATCAAAAGCTACACCCATGTAGTTTTTTCTCCAGAAAGTTTGACTCCACTCAGCAGCGATACGGGGTAGGGGACCGCGAACTGCTGGCCATAAAGTGGGCTCTGGAGGAATGGCGTCACTGGCTCCAGGGCGTCAGTGAGCCATTCATAATCTGGACGGACCACCAGAATCTCATCACCATCAAAACGATCAAGCAGCTAAACCCACGACAGGCGCGAAAATTACAACTTCCACCTCTCATACCACCCGGGGTCCAAGAACACCAAAGCGGACCCCCTCTCCCGACAACTAGAGGTGGACCTTCCCCGGGCGGACCCCGCGTCTGTCCTTCCTTCTTCCAGGATCATCGCCCCCCTGCAACTGGACCTGGAAACGAGAGTGCGCCAGGCATGAGGTACAGAGACCGAACCGGCAGGTGTGCCACCTGGACGACTCTTCGTGCCAGAGGTAATGAGACCAGAGGTCCTCCAATGGGGACATTCCTCACCAGTTTCAGACCATCCGGGCACACGACGATCCCTCCAATTTATCCAGCGGGACTTCTGGTGGCCGTCCATGACGAGGGACGTCCAACAGTTCGTCCAGGCATGCCCAGTGTGCGCCAGGGCCAAAAGCACCAATCAACCATCCCCAGGAGAACTGCAACCGCTCCCAGTCCCTCGACGGCCCTGGACGCACATTGCCGTCGACTTCATCACGGGCCTGCCGGCCTCCGAAGGAAAGGACACCATCCTCACAATCGTGGATCGGTTCTCTAAAACCGTGCATCTGGTGGCTCTCGCCGGACTCCCGTCAGCAAAGGAGACAGCAGAACTGATATTAGAGCACGTAGTCCGTCTGCATGGGTTCCCCAAGGATATCGTCACGGACAGAGGGCCCCAGTTCACAGCCCGGTTCTGGAAGGCCTTCTGCCGTCTGATCGACTCCACCTGCAGTCTGTCCTCCAGATACCACCCACAGACTAATGGTCAGACGGAGCGGACCAACCAACAACTGGAGCGCTATCTGAGATGTTTCGTAGAGGACCGTCAGCGCTCCTGGGCACGCTACTTCATCTGGGCGTCACACAACCTCCACATCTCCTCTGCCACCAACTTAAGCCCATTTGAGGTATGCCACGGTTTCCAACCCTCCGTGTTCAACCACCCAGAGCCGGAGGTTGATGTATCGTCAGCCCAACAGTTGGTCCGCAGATGTCGGCGGCTCTGGATTACGACCAACCGGGCCATCCAACGTGCCAATGCCCGCTACACCCACCAACATCGCCGCCGACATCCTCCGGGACGACTATACCACGTAGGTGACAAGGTATGGCTTTCCACAAAAAACCTCCACCTCCACACCGAGTCAAAGAAACTTTCCCCCAGATTCATCGGACCATACCACATCACCCACAGAATTAACCCTGTCACCTACCGGCTCCAGCTGCCTGCGGCGCTCCGTATCCACCCAGTATTCCACCTATCCCAGTTCAAGCCCTTCATCACCTCACCCATGATTACACCCACCCCCCCACCCCCAGCTCCTCCCCCCCGGATCATCGACGGCGGTCCCGCCTACACCGTGCGCCGAATCCTCTACTCGCGCCCTCGGGGCAAAGGTACGCAATACCTGGTGGACTGGGAGGGCTATGGCCCCGAGGAGCGATCTTGGATCCCGGCCCAGTTCATTCTCGACCCGGAGCTAATTCGGGACTACCGTCACAGGGTATCCTCCACCCCAGGACTGTCAGGAGCCAGTCCTGGACAGGGGGGTACTGTCATGCACACTCAATCTGCGCCCGACACTAGGACCCGGAAGTAAGACGGGCGCCAAACCAGGAAGTATAAAAGAGGTAAACAAACGATGGCTTACCGCTCAGTCATTGAGTTCGGCCCATGTCGGTTACCGTTGTCGTTTCAGCAAACCGTGAGTACTCACTAGTTGGTTTATCTGTCTTTTGCTATTGTGTGTGTATCTATAGGACGCGGGTAAAATTTGTGTTTTTCCCTTGCTCCGTTTTTGTGAGAGTCCTTAGACTAAATCGCGTGGTTATCCTGCCTACTCGCTTCTTTCCGCGTTTGGGTTTATCCTCCACTCTACATTGGGCTAACCGCTAAAGCTACGTCTTCTGGTCACCTCAGGTTAGTCCATCTTTGACAAATGTAAAGAATAGCTAAAAATAATTTGAGTGTTTAGTACTTTTTTATATACTTCATCTTACTCTTCACATACAGGTAGATGGAGGGGAGGGTTAGTAGGTTGGATCTCTGAATAGATATGTAGATATGTAGGTTAATAACGACTAAAGTCAATTACAAAATCGCTTTGTAATAGATAAATGTTTTATTTCAAAATCTAGCTTCTTTATTTTAAAAATATCCAACCACCAGTTATATTATTGCCCCACTGGTGTCCCTAGTTGATCAACATGGCTAACCTTTTACAAATGTGTACACCTTAATGAATTTATTGAAATTAAACTGGCAAATGGAAAACTTACTTTACATTCTGTACAAATGTAATTACCAATAAACAACTAAAATACAATATACAGAATTTTTTTAATATAGAGCTTTCTCAAATTTTTATTTTAATTTTTTTAATGAATTTGCAAAAATCATTAAAGTAAACCTTTTTCATGTTGTCATTATGGGGTGTTGTGTGTAGAATTCTGAGGGAAAAAATTAATTTAATCCATTTTAGAATAAAGCTGTGACATAACAAAATGCGGAAAAAGTGATGCGCTGTGAATATTTTCCACATGCACTGTAAATCTCATTTTTCATTCATTCATTCATTCATTCATTCATCTTCTATACCGCTTTATCCTGTATTTAGGGTCGCGGGGACCTGGAGCCTATCCCAGGAGACTCAGGGCACGAGGCAAGGTACACCCTGGAACTGTAAATCTCAAATGTTTTATATTTTGTTCCATTAAATACTAAGCAATTCTAGGAGTTGCAGACTTTGGACAAACTTTTTGAACATCCACCACAAGAGAAGACGGATGTAGCCGTTGAGAGAGAACTTTTCCTGGCATTGACCTGTTCCTGTAGCCCTTACATACAGCAAGCAACCAATTTTCTTTAAAAAAAAAATTCAATCTCCTTTTTGACTGATTCTTCTCACTAAAAGATCATCACAATGCTGTGGCCTTTGTGTAACTCCTGTATAAATCATACTTTGAGTTGAGCAGTGTGACACTTAATATCTTTGTCAGGTTTTATGACATTTTGTATCATTTAGTGTCTTGATTTGGCAGATTTTGCTGGTGTCTGTTATATTGTGTGAATTGTAAATTTATTACACTGTATGCTGTTAACTGAGGATTTTTGGCATGTTCAATAAAACTACAGTATATTTCTCATTTGCAGAGGTGTCAAGTAACGAAGTACAAATATTTTGTTACCTTACTTAAGTAGAAATTTTGGGTATCTATACTTTACTGGATTAATAATTTTTCAACCGACTTTTTACTTCTACTCCTTACATTTTCACGCAATTATCTGTACTTTCTACTCCTTACATTTTAAAAATAGCCTTGTTACTCCTATTTTATTTCAGCTTGTCATTCAAAAAACAAACAAACAAAAGAAAAAACATCCGGATGGAGCGAATTTGATTGTGGTTGGATGAGAAGTATAAACATACCATTCCGACACCCTGTTGGTTGGTATGCGATCCATCGCACCTGCACATGACGACACGTCACACACTCCAGCAAGGACGTTTGAATAAGTTAGCATTTCCGGTTGATAAGGTTGTGATGAGTAGATTAAGATGTCCGTGATAGAGACTCAAGATTGAAATGTCACAACCAAGCACCAGCGAAAAAGGTAACAGCACCAGGAAGGTAACAGGAATGATATATATATATATATATATATATATATATATATATATATATATATATATATATATATATATATATATATTAATCACTTCGATTAATCATTCATTCTGACAGCACTAATGTTTATTGTAGACAACCATACAAGGGTAATTGTTACTAAGCCTGCCCTGGGTGCACTAATTTTCTTGTATGTTGCCCTCACAGATTCCTGCAGCTAAGCTTGGATGTACATTTACATTCCAATAAAGGTTACCGATGACATGCCTCTGAAGTTTGACTTTTTGCGCCATTAAAATACTTATAGGCAACTAGTTATCATATCTTCTTCTCCATAAGACATGTTAATGCTCAGTAGTACACATATATGGTTCTTTAATGTATTTGCATTGGACTAAAATTAATACTTTTTCCACAATTGCCATACAGTATACAGTATCCTAAATCACTATGGCCGTTAAAAAATACAACAAAAAACAACACGTTTTTTTTATGAGGTGTTAGTGCAGTATATAGGCCCGTGGCACAGCCTAAGCTTTTATCCTTAATGCTTTTTTTCCCCCTTACGTTACTTTTACTTTTATACTTTAAGTAGTTTTGAAACCAGTACTTTTACACTTTTACTTCAGTAAAAAGCTTGAGTTGATATTTCAACTTCTAAAGAAGTCTTTTTAAACCCTAGTATCTATATTTCTACTCAAGTAATGAATGTGAATTCTTTTGACACCACTGCTCATTTGTGTTTCATGCATCTCGTTTATATCTGACTCATTTATATCTCATTATGATCTTATATATGGCTCATTTGCTTCTCCTTCAAATGCAGTTCTGTTTCTCATGTATATCTCAGATTTCTCAAATGTTTCTCAAAAGTATGTCTTGGTTTGTGTCTCAGTTATGTCTCTTTGTTTCTCCTAAGTGCGGTACAGGAGAAATAGAAAAGACAAAGTCGAGCTTGTAATGAGACAGCTTAATTCAGTCTCATGAAAAAGCTCATTCTGAGTAACAAAATTTTGCTATGGGCAGCGCAAAGCAAAAGTTCAACTAGCTAAACAAGCTAAACGTTCCTCTGTGTACACAAACCGCTCGATTGTTTGATGGTTTCTCATTAACTACAAAACAATAATTTACTCCAGGAACATGAACCACTGTGCTAATTAAGATCGTAAGAGTGGACGGTAATGTATGGTTTATTTAACTGGAATGGCCAGTAATAGCCCACCAACATGGTTAATTTATTGGTCAGAAGTGAAGAATTCATCTAGCTGCTGCTCTTCTGCTCTGTTTTTCAATCCTGGAAGGTTGAAGCGTACTGTGGGGTTTAGTGAGTGTGTTGTTTCAAGCGGCGAGCCAATCTGACAGCCTCCTGCGGTGCACAGCTGAACGAAAGAGTAGAATAAATTAATGCCGAATCGCTGCAGTGTGGACTCCTGCTGAGAGACTCGCACTCATTTTATAGAGGAGACAAAAGGGCCGTCAAGTTATTTCCTTTAAAATGAAGAGAGATTAGTGAGAAGGTTGATATAAAGGGGAAAAGGGATAATAGAGAGAGAGTGAGCTGGCTAATGTTGGAAAAGCTAACTCTGAGTTATGACGTTAGCTATCCTGAAAACAGAGTTGGACTGATTCCGTTGTTAGCATTGTTTCCTCATTTGCGCTAATACAGCTTTGAAGGTATGAAAAGGTACTGTAAGCTAATAAGCTAATACAAAGAATACTCCTTCGCGCCATGACACTTGCTAGCAATGACTGTGAAAATGACTGTAGATAACCGAAATATAACTGAAAGGAACAATTTTTTAAAGATAGCCTGGCCAAACAATACTAATGATTAACTTACTGACCTTAGTAGCCACATTCTGTCCTCGGCTTTGAACTCACCAAAAAAAGCATGGAACCTTAAAGGAGGAGCTACTACTGCACATTAAAATATAAGTTATGAGTATAAATGCACTGTCTAAAAGTTATAGTACCCCCCCCCAATCCCCAAGGAGACCAGAAACCAACGTTTTACCATATACATTATTTATACTCAGTCATCCTACTGGAATATTTGCGGAATGTCTTTCCATTTTGCCTCATTAGTTACAGTTCTGTGTGTGTCTTTCAGTGCTGTTAGGTCTGTTACTCTCCTCTGAGTCCTCCAGAGCTCCTGCGTTCTCAGACCACAGACGGCAGAACGCTAGATGATGAAAGATGAAGGATGAATGATGAAAGACTGTGTACGAGAGTGTGTGAGTGTCTGGTTTGAGAGATCACATAATGTCACCTTAGGTTTAGCTGCAGGCCAGCGTTTGTACATGCATATACATTATTGAAAATACCCCCGATCATCCAAGAGTCCCAGTTTCTAATACGCTCATCTCCCAATTTTCTTAATGCCACCAAGCACTCCCTTCCTCTTCTCCGCTTTCCCTGCAGCCTTTATTTAAAGGGCACCTACGGTGCTACATGGACTTTTTCAAGCTGTTTGGACTGCATTGTGTGTTAGGAGAGTGTGTACACAACCACTCTACAGTGATAAAGAGCCGCCCAGCGATTTTCTTTTAATTTAATAATATAAGATGCCCCTTCTGAAATCAGCCCGTTTTCAAAAGCCTGTCGGTGTGAAGTCACACCGACAGAGGCCGCTCCTACTACAGTTGATTGACACTGGTGTTTTAGCAAAGACCCGCCCCGAGTGAAAAAAAGAGCCGTCGGCCATTGTTTTTCTACACTGGAGCAAAATGGCGCCTACATGAGTGTGGTGTGCTGTTTGTTGCAGTATTGTGGTGGTCTAGTGGTTAGGATTCTGCGCTCAAGCTGGGGAACAATAGTCTGCTTGAGGGGGGGAAGAGGGCGAAAAGAAGGGGAAGAAGGGGGAAAAGGGAAAAAGGAGAAAAAATGAAGAGAAAAAAGAAAAATTGAGGAAAAAATGAAGTGAAATCAGAGTTATTACCATCTTTGATGTTTCCCTCTAGTTGTAGACTGCTAATGTGATTGTAATTTTAAGATTTGCATAAAAAATGACAATTTTTATGCATTCGGCAGGGGGAGGTTGTGGATCCAAAGGTCCCAGGTTCGATTCCCGCATATGACGTTTTTTTTTTTTAAACATAAAAATCTGACAAGTGTCACAAAAATTTGATTAATCGTAACATGAGGTTAGGTTCTTGTAAAAGTATTAGAGATTGTTGTTAAATGCTTCATGTTGTGTCACACAAAAAGTACATTTGTATTAAAATTAATAATTAATAGAATAAACATGAAAAGCAATGCAACAGTGTATTTGCCTTCTCTACATGACTGTGTCCTGCTGGAATGAAGGCAAATTCATTACAAATGAAATATTAATCTGGTGATGTACTTTAAAGAGAATCATATTCTGTTGTTTTTTCATTTTTAGTCTATAAAAAAAGCCAAACTCTAATTGACTCCTGTTTGTACAGATATTTGTGATAGAAATAAATCATAAAGTTTCTTTAAAAATATAATGCAAATTTATTAGCAAATTATGGTATCATTATACAGTTATATATTGCACTCACTCATTATCTCTCCACCTTCTTCCAGTTCTTTAAAAATTATCTCAAATTAAATGCTAGGAGGAAATACATGCAAAGAAAAACTTAAAAATGACTGTCTTTCTGGTAAAATCGGTGATAAAACAACAATAAAAAAGAACAGAAGAAGTGTATCTATGTACTGTATATAGAGATCAAATCTGCAACTTAGACACTATTTACACACCACCAATTAAATCACAAGTTTTCACAAATTATTAGTCTATTTTTTTATCAGCCCTTTAATCATTGTCCATTTTGTCAATGCATAATGAATTTGTGTGTTGAGGGCTCTTATAGATGTCACAGAGTCTGATAAAGATGGCCTCTGTTAGGCGACAAGAGTCTGTCCACTGGCCAGGTGATCCGGTGGATCCTAAGACACAAGACACGACAAGCCATGGTCCCCACACCTGGTGTAAATTCACCCTTTGTTTTGGGATGCCTGAGCCGTCCAGTGCTCAGCCGCACATGATGCCGAGCAGAGGATGCCTCACGCTGCTTGTCATATGGCAGAAAGTTTTGACAGAGAGCTACGATGGTGCAGACCTGCTGGTTGCTGAGTGTTAACCCAGTTTCAGTCCTTGTCCAGACGGTCCACTCTGTCCATCCGTGGGACAGTGCTTATCCACAGCCTGGTAAATATAGCACATACAATAAAAATAAATAACTATACAACCACAAGCAAGAAAACAATACACATGACAATCTACAAACTCTCACCTAAAGACCCAGCAGCTGTTGCTCAGGTGCTGGGGGGTATCACCCTGGTGGTCTTGGGGGATCAGCAGTCATGGCAGTTGACACAGTGGCTTACAGTTTGGTGGAGAAACGTTAAGGAGGTAGTGGCAGTTTCTGACACAGAAGATGGAGAAAGTGACAGAGGAGAAACTGTCCGAATATACGACTGCGAGAGGGTGACAATGTCCTTCTTGCCATGGCATTTGTATCAGCTCTGGACAGTGCAGAAGAGCTGGGGAGGAACTGAGAAAGTAAGAAAGCAGTAAGAAAGGACAGAAAATTTATAACAATAGACATATTTTAAAATGAAATTTAAGCTGTGAAATTATACTAACATTACCTTGCTTGCATGCATCAGAGTCTTAAGTTTGGCTTTAAAGCAGAGCCATGAGCCCCTCCGAACCGTGGCTTTGTGATCTGCAACCAAAAACAGGATGCTTAAGTGATGTCTTTATTTTAAATAATTAAATCACACACACCTCTATTACATAATCAATCATAATCAATATTTACATTTCTTAATCTGTAAAATTGTTTAATGGCAAACGATAAGAATGTATTTCCTTTAAACATGGATTACCTTTGGATGGATGGATGGATGGATTTTATATCAGTGTATATAATACAGGAGGATGGCGATATCTGTAATACACAGTTAGATACAGTTCACTCATATTACCTGTATTAGAGTCTAAACTTACTCAAGGTGGATTTGTGCCACAACAGATGCACTAAATGACTCAAGTTATAACAAAAACCTCATTCATATTGTGATTTAAATCTGTATGAGGATATAATCTACTGGTCTACTAACATGACGGTGTTACTGTAGTCCGGCTACAGTTACAGTTGATTATTCATTGTTTTGTCGAGTGCACAGTGATTCATTTTAAATCATCAGATTATAATCTCATATTAGTTAAATATGCACCACATGTCCGTTATAACGCTGTTATGCCGTGTGTGTGTGTGTGTGTTACATGTTTGAATGACGATATTTTAGCAGCCTGCACTTAGTTTGTACATGTACAAGGGAAACGTGTGTTCACGTGTATTTTACACGCAATGGTTTTGTTAATCTTCTGATCATAAGCAGGGCTGAACTCCCCCAGGACTAACATCACCGCCACCACTGTGTGTTAATAAATACAGAAAAGGTGTCATTACTGGAAAACACTCAAATACACCGCTAATGTATAACTGTTAAACTTAGTGGAGGCGTGTCTCTTTAGGAAACGTTAATGTTAATACAGCATCGGCAAATGTACAATAACGTTATATAACACAAACCGCTTAAATAAAGTCTATTTATCTCTGAAATCAATACTTGATACTTACCGTGTTATGTTGAAAGAATATTCATATTCCGAACCGTTTAAAAGTTTGAATAAGTTGCATCCGCACTGGAGGCGGGACCAAGGCCGATATTTTGGAAACGGAGGAAGCTGATTGGCTTTGAATTTTGGAAACGGAGGAAGCTGATTGGCTTTGAATGTTTGAGGAAGCTGAAGGCGGGACCAAGGCCGATATTTTGGAAACGGAGGAAGCTGATTGGCTTTGAATGTTTCGAAGGCGGGACCAAGGCAGATATTTTGGAAACTGAGGAAGCTGATTGGCTTTGAATTTTGGAAACGGAGGAAGCTGATTGGCTTTGAATTTTGCAAACGGAGTGTGAATTTTGGAAACGCAAGGACGTGATTCGACAGAGAGACTCGACGCGGATTGGTCGAGCTGAATTTTGGAAGGAAGGACAGGTGATTGGCTGTGAATTATGGAGAATAATGGAGAATTTTGGAAAAGGGCAAAGATGATTGGCTTTGAATTTTGGAAGGCGAGAGACGTGATTTGCCGAAAGAAGCAGCCGCACGGCGTCCATGTAGCGCTCTCATGTGGGAGACCCGGGTTCGATTCCTGCTTAAGGTACATGCTTTTTGCACTACATATTTATAAAGTTTTTCTAAAAGTTCGTTTAGTAACGAGGCGAGTGCGCTATGCTTCGGTAAGCTTTTCTGACATAAGGAGAGACTCACACACACACACACACACACACACACAATGCTTCGCGTGTATGATGTCCTATTCCCGGCATCTATATGACAGTCAGACACACACACACACACGTTGTCTGTCAGAAAGGTCTCTGTTTATTAACAGCAAAAGATCGGTATAAATATGTTTGACTAAACGCCTGTGCTATAGACATATGTTACTACAAATTAACCATTGGAAATGTCCTGGTGAGATCCCGAAAAAACAATGCTTCGCGTGTATAAGGTCGCGGGTTGAATAGCCGGCATTTCCAAGATGGCAACCATTAATCCTCCGTGGTCTAGTGGTTAGGATGCGGCGCTCTCAGCGCAGCAACTCGAGTTTGATTCCCGGTCTGGGAAGTCAAAAAAGTTTTACAACCAGATTCACATGTAAAATTTTATATACATATATAACTATATATATATAAATATGAGTGCATAATAAAAATCTTACAAAATATAGGGGAAATATATATATATATATTTATAATAAAAATAATAATATTTATATATATATATATATATATATATATATATATATATATATATATTTTGTAAGATTTGTATTATGCCCTCATTTGTACATTGTATATTTGTACAACTATTTTACTAGTTAAATTTATTTTCTTTAGTATTTCTTTTCATTGATATTTATTCCTTACGTATAAGCTTTTATTTTATTTTTAAGGTCACTGGCTGTCGTATAAGCATTTCACTGCATATCATACTGTGTATGACTGTGTATGTGACAAATAAAATTTGAATTTGAATCAAAGGAGAGGAAGATAAGTGGAAGGAGACAGAGAGAGAGAGGGAGAGAGAGAGACAGAGTATGGGAAAGTGAGCGTGAATGAACAGATGCAAGAGGAGACAGGAAGATAGCAGCAGGGAAGATTTAACACGTTAATATCAGATCTATGAGGAAGAGAGCAAGAGAGTAGAAATAACTCCTTTATATATAAAATAATTCTAACATCATGTAAAATTATTTTTAACTGTTTTTTAAATATTTTTAACTGTTGTCAAAGCTATACCCCGCTTGTATTGTGAAGACACGCCCCACAGAACTGGGGGGCGGGTTCAGTAGAGGTCATTAGCATTTAAAGGAGCATGTACTGAAACAGGTTGCTGAGAACAGAGCTACTTTTTACCAGGTAAAAGTAATGTTTTTTTACACAACAATTGAGAATTTTTAATTAAAGTATATTACAAACTTTTCATTAGGACCCTAAAGAATCATATTAACTTATGCAAAATTGAGTCTGTATGGCTCCTTTAAGAAAGTAAAGTGAATTTCTTTTTAACAACATTCTCATTCGAAGCCTGATGAGCATCTCCGCGTGGAACCTCTTAACGCACCAATTACACTTTATTTTAATTAGGTTTTTCGTTTTCATTTCGGTTTCAATTCACTGTGCAGAGAAATGATTGCAGTTAAAAACTTTTAAGTATGGTTAAAAAAAAGAAATGAGGGCACCTGTTTTATGAGGACGTGAGGATGTCTGTTAAAAATGATAAATTGGATAATTTGCATGGAGTTAGCCATGTGTGGCGAAGCACTGGGGCAAGATAAGGTTTATTAAGATTAGAATTCCGATTACGCCACACTCAAAAAATGAACATGGCTACCTGTTACATGTACTAAAATGTAAAATGTGTTTTGTACATAATAATTTCATGTTTCCAAGCTAAACATGAATAAGTTATGTTGTATTTGCATGAAATTCAACAACTTAACATAAACTAGATTCAATCATGATAAACCGCAGATCAGTTTATCAACTTGTAATATATACATTTTAGGAATATATTAACATGTGGAGACATCATTATATGTTGAATGGAACTTGTAAGCCTTTGAATGGTGTTAAAAATACTTGCAAAACAAGTATTGCAGCCATACATTGGAGGGAACTTCTGAGGTGGTCAGTGATTGATGGCACGGTCGGTCGGAGGGGGTTGTGATCACACCTATAGATCTTTTGTTCTAGGCTATCGGTCAAATATCTCTCCACTTGGAAGCAAAAACATGCAAGGGATTTCAGCATCTCGACGCACATACTAAGCTGTTTATAAAGTAGACACTGTTTGTTTTTTCATTTTGTAATCTTTCTCGTGTTTACCGTCTACTGTACAATGTATATTCATTTTTTAATGAATTACTGTAAATAAACTACACATTCCGTTGATTTACCAGAAATGACTTTTCTGTTTTTTGTGTGTGCTAAACTAAACTTCAGGGTCAAAGTAATAGCGATTTTATTTGAAAAGTATTATATATTTACAATGCTGATAAGTTCAAGCTTAGATTCATATATAAACTGCTTCAAAGTCTTTCCGTGACCGCTGAAATCCGACAGACGCAGGGCTCAAGGGAGGTGTGTGTGTGTGTGTGTGCGCGCGCGTGTGTATGTGTGTGTGTGCGCGCTGCAGCCTCTCATTTTCAGCGGATTTTTCCGCTACCGCAGATCAGTTTATCAACTTGTAATATATACATTTTAGGAATATATTAACATGTGCAGACATTTAAGGGTGCGCTGCCCTCTCTTGCCCCTGCGTAGAGCCCCCCCCCCCCCCCCCCCCCACACACACACACACACATCTATCTATCTATTATATAAATACACATTTGGAATCTGCATCTACATTTTCTGTTACAAGTATAGAATTAGGTTCAGCTGAGACTCATGATCAATGGTGTTAGGGTACTTATGTAGTGATAATTAGTTTCAGCCAGATCATTAAAACTAACAATGGACTATGACACTCTTGTTTTACACACATTGTTTTAGCGATAGTTTCACGGAAGCGAGTTTAGAACTAATCTAACCAAACCAAGAAAAAAACAAACATCCGAAGCTTCAAATAGAATGAACGAACTAATGAAATTGATATATATGTAATTGATATACTGTATATACAGACGTGTGTGTGTCATTTTAATTCAAATGAACATTTTAATGCTTTCTGATACACTTATCAACTTATCGACATACACTTATCAACACAAACTCTCCGTGCACGCACACACACAATATCTAAAAAATTAATATTAATAACATACATATACAAATAAACAAAAATATAAACGTCTATATTGAAGTCTACGGTGAACGCAGAGTCGGCTAAGCACACGTGATGACGCGCGCGCCCTCACCTCTGTTACGGCTGCCTACAGTATTTGGCCAAAAGACTTATAATAATTGAACGATATGCCTGGTCCTGGAAAGAGACATCAACAGTCCGGCGCTGAGAAACGAAAGAACCGAAAGAAAAAAAAGCCTAAGATGAAGCCCGTGCATCAATTCCAGAAATAAAACTTTACTTCATTCTGTCGACGTTAATAATGTAATAACGTAAAATAACGCAAATTTCATTTAACAGCAGGGGGACAATAAATATATATTTTTATAAATTTATTGCATTGTTTATGTTGTTTACAGTCAAGCCATCAACATGTAAACATGAGATCTAAACTAAAAACTGTGCTCCCTGTGCTGGTGCTGGCAATATCATCTCTTTGTTCTGCTGTCTCCGGCTCCCTCCCTGGTTCTGAATCTGCCCACTTCCTCTACTCTCACTGTCTCAGAACAGACTGACTCCTGAAGCAGAAAAAAAATGCAGGAAATTATGTTTTCTAACATGCGTTAGATAGTTTTTTTTATCACTCTATACACAATACTTTGCTATTTTTATAGATGTTGAGCATCGTGAGCAAGCCCGAGATCATATTAACGTTAATTATCACCAGCCGGCATGAATAGCAAACGAGTAACGTGAGCTGGACGCACACCAATCGATTCGACTATGGTTAATCGCTCACTCCGTAGGCTCCCTGAATAGGCGGGAAAGGGATGGAACCGCGCATTCGTCCCGGCAGGAAAAAAAAAACTAAACAGATCTAACAGATGAGGACTCAGATTAATGTGCAAAAAATATATAACAAAACTATATAAGTCTACATAGCCTTTATAAGACTCTACCTTAAGCGCACTTAAAACATTTTATTTAGTTTTAAAATAAAACAATTTTAAAACATCACTCGGGATTCGAACCGATGCTTTGTAGATCACTGGCCGAGTGTTCTAACCGCTACACCAAGCGGCCACTTAGAGACAATGCACACCAGAGACCTTAATAAGCCACTCGACTTCTTTGAAAGCAAGTGTACTTCTTTGATAAGTGACGAAGTAAGCCTGTTATAATAATAACTTGGTGTTATTTGATCTTATTGGTTTAGAAATTTATATTTAAATAAATAGTAAACTTGGCCGATTTCGTTATAATTTTGTTTGATGAGTGGGGCTTGAAAATTCTCTTGAAAAATATGGTCATTTATTTCAGTTAATAAATCTACTATATTTTTTTTTACTCATTATTGTACAGTACACATTAATAGCTCTGGTTCAGATTTTTCATGTTTGTTGTGGAAATTACCATCACTGTTGTATTTACTGCAATGAATGAAAATGTCACTTTGCGCCACCTGGCGGCCATTTTACGAATGACTTTGAAATGCAACTGATTTATTTTGGCCGCTGTTGCCTTTAAACGGCGGTATACGCGGCGAGATCGCCATTCCAATTTTGTAACCACTGTATATAGACCATTTTGCTATACTAGACATTCTCGTAATACGGCGACGTAGGGAGAGAAAAAAATGGCCGCTACTGGGTTCACTCTATTTATTTTGCCCTTTTCCCGCATTTCCCTGTGTATAGCCTGTAGGATGATGGGATATATCCGGTCCTCCGAGGTGTAAACTGAACGTGAAGAAAACGCACTAGAAGTGTTTTCCTTGTGTTCGTTGGGATTTGAACACCAAGAAAAAGCTGCATGCAACGTTTTTTTCTTTTTACGCCCTATACAGTGGTGTGACAACCAGACTGCTCATTACCGTCGCACTCACCGCCGTGGAAAGCGGCAGCGGCCAAAATAAACCAGGAGCATTTCAAAATAATTCGTGAAATGACCGCCAGGTGGCGCAAATTGACATTTTCCGTCGTATCGGTTTTGAAATATATTCAGAGCTTAAGTCATAATAAAGTCAAAACAATATGTTGTAGTGAAGTAATACTACAATTATGATAATTTACACATCCAACAAACATGAAAAACTATAAATATAAAAAATATGAGTTAGAAAACATTGGTTTTATTTTGTTTAGACAGACTCTCTGTTTTTATCTGTTTAGTGTTATTATTAAAGAAAACAGCACAAACAACAGCACTAGGGCTTTAAAAAAATTTATTTCGACAATACTTACAGTTGTTAGAGTTTAAGACATCAAGATTTAAATATAGAAATAACTAAAACAAATAGAGCAAACTTCCAGAATAGATAATAAAAAAATAAATCAATAAAAAAGATGTATGCAGTATAATCGGGGTCTCTCATTACATTACTTCGTCTGGCACTGAACCAAAATATATTGTCTTACATTTGTGAATAAAATATCATTGTTTTATTCAGAGATTTACAGTATTTGTGCAAAATAATAGTTATGCAATATAATTACAGGCTCTGGATTCGTTTTTCGTTTGCAGTATAAAACCAAAATACATCTTACTATTTTTGAGAGATTCGTCGTAAAAAAAATCTTTTTTTTTTCAGATATTTGTCTGTACAAAATAATATTTATGCAATATAATCACGGGCTCTTGATTCGTTATTCGTTTGCAATATAAACCAAAATACATTAACCATATAATATAAACCAAAATATAAACCAAAATATTTAATTTGCTGTATTAAATATTTATGCCGTCTCATCAAGGATCCAAAGATTGCGTTGTACTAAATAATATTTTTGCTGATTTTTTTCTGCGATTCAGTTGTACTGAATGATGTTTTACTGTATGTTTATATTAAAAAAATATGAGTTAGAAAACATTGGTTTTATTTTGTTTAGACAGACTCTCTGTTTTTATCTGTTTATTGTTATTATTAAAGAAAACAGCGCAAACAACAGCACTAGGGCTTTTAAAAAAAATTATTTAGACAATACTTACAGTTGTTAGAGTTTAAGACATCAAGATTTAAATATAGAAATAACTAAAACAAATAGAGCAAACTTCCAGAATAGATAATAAAAAAATAAATCAATAAAAAAGATGTATGCAGTATAATCGGGGCCTCTCATTACATTACTTCGTCTGGCACTGAACCAAAATATATTGTCTTACATTTGTGAATAAAATATCATTGTTTTATTCAGAGATTTACAGTATTTGTGCAAAATAATAGTTATGCAATATAATTACAGGCTCTGGATTCGTTTTTCGTTTGCAGTATAAAACCAAAATACATCTTACTATTTTTGAGAGATTCGTCGTAAAAAAAATCTTTTTTTTTCAGATATTTGTCTGTACAAAATAATATTTATGCAATATAATCACGGGCTCTTGATTCGTTATTCGTTTGCAATATAAACCAAAATACATTAACCATATAATATAAACCAAAATATAAACCAAAATATTTAATTTGCTGTATTAAATATTTATGCCGTCTCATCAAGGATCCAAAGATTGCGTTGTACTAAATAATATTTTTGCTGATTTTTTTCTGCGATTCAGTTGTACTGAATGATGTTTTACTGTATGTTTATATTAAAAAAATATGAGTTAGAAAACATTGGTTTTATTTTGTTTAGACAGACTCTCTGTTTTTATCTGTTTAGTGTTATTATTAAAGAAAACAGCGCAAACAACAGCACTAGGGCTTTTAAAAAAAATTATTTAGACAATACTTACAGTTGTTAGAGTTTAAGACATCAAGATTTAAATATAGAAATAACTAAAACAAATAGAGCAAACTTCCAGAATAGATAATAAAAAAATAAATCAATAAAAAAGATGTATGCAGTATAATCGGGGCCTCTCATTACATTACTTCGTCTGGCACTGAACCAAAATATATTGTCTTACATTTGTGAATAAAATATCATTGTTTTATTCAGAGATTTACAGTATTTGTGCAAAATAATAGTTATGCAATATAATTACAGGCTCTGGATTCGTTTTTCGTTTGCAGTATAAAACCAAAATACATCTTACTATTTTTGAGAGATTCGTCGTAAAAAAAATCTTTTTTTTTTCAGATATTTGTCTGTACAAAATAATATTTATGCAATATTTATATATTTATGTACTGAATGATGTTTATGCAGTATAATCAAGCTCTCTTATTTCGTTATTTGTTCACATTTGGCAAATAAATTTGCACACTACTCCAAGCGTGGCAACGCATGCTTGGTTTAAGTTGGACATTGACGCACATATTGTAAATGAATGTGAATCGTAGGGCATTATATTCCTGCCACTATAATTCTCACAGCTGCACAGTACAGTATGTATCGAAATAATAACAATAGTGTTTTTCTTTACTGAATAGAAATATAATTGCGCAACTGTTAAGCATTAGCCCGTACTTGATAACACAAAAACACAAGCGCTGGTCCCTCCCCCAAATCGCGCAGCGAGGAGCATTTACATTTAAACAGGTTTTACAGGTGTGCTTTGCGAAGTCAGACATACCAATGCAAATAACCTGGGAATAGCTGTTCTCACCTACAGTATACACTCGGAGAAACTAAAATCCCTCGAATGAGATTTTTCTTACCATAACATGTAGTGTTATTAATCACTCTACACTGTTTTTAATTACTTTTAATTTTATCTATAAATAAACAAACCAAATAAAATTATTCCATGTGTATTTACCCTTTGTAAAATAGCATTAAAAATGATGGGTCGTGTATCGAGCGATTAAAAACAATACAAGGCACGTTATGATAAGGAACCTTTCTACAGTATCTCTTCCATTTCAGTGATTAAAAAACGGTAAAAATATAAATTTTGGAATCCACAGACACTCAAACAGCAAAAGAACATGATAATAATAATCAAAATAATATTATTATTCTTTTTGCTTTTTATGTCCACCATTTAATAATGATTTAATTATCAATAATTAAAGCTGCTCACATCGCGCGCTTTCACTTTAAAAATGCAGTGTTTAATCAGCAAGTATATGTCGCCTCTCTTTATGATTGATAAATATTCTGACTGAAACAAATCTGCTCGTGTCGGATTGTTAATTTTTTATGAAAGAGGAGAGTAGAAGGGGAGAACTGAAAGTGTGTACAAACAACAGCACAATGCATGTGTGAATGGCTGAAACGTTAAGTCAGATGAACGCGCGCGCCGATATGAGAGATTAGATCTTTCAGCACGCCGATGTCAGTCACTACAGTAGCAAGGAGCATTTACTGATCACATTTAAACAATTTATTCATACAGATGTACATGTTTTATAGGTTTGTTACTGAAGAACTATGGCAGCGGGCACACCTAAAAATAAACGCAGGATTATTTTTTTTATACAGTTTTATATAAATAAAAAATGCTTTTATAAATGTGGGCTACTGTTATCTACTTCAAATATTTGTTAAAACAGCCAGGAAACTCACTCTGACCATTTTAATAATTCATTGATAAGTTAGTGATTCCTTTGGTTACGGCTGTGCTGATCATGTCATCTCGTCGTCAGTGAGCGCGCCTATACAGTAATTCACTTCTCATACGAATTACATAATCTAATAATTTTTTTTCATTACTTTATATTAAAGCAGATATTTCTCTTTGTATAAGTATAAATTTTTCACGTCTGTGAGGCGAGTATACACGGAGTTTGGGTTCATTTTCTGACGCGCTCAAGTTCACCGAAAACAATACAGAGCCCCGTTTAGTGTACTTTATTTAATTTAATAAATCTACTACAAATTTAAAGAACACAAAATATAAGATGACACAAGACCCTGGATTCGTTTTTCGTTTGCAGTATAAAACCAAAATACATCTTACTATTTTTGAGAGATTTGTGGTAAAAAAAATCTTTGGGTTCATTTTCTGACGCGCTCAAGTTCACCAAAATCAATACAGAACCCCGTTTACTTTATTTATTTAACAAAATCATAAAGTTTTTTCGTCATTGTGTGTGCACCTAAATAAAAGTAGAGTCTTATAAAAGCTACAAATTTAAAGAACACAAAATATAAGATGACACAAGACCCTACACGTGTAGCCTTTCTACTGTAATTACACAGTTTACAACGTTTACGTTGCTTAAATTCGATCCTAAAAAACTGAATTTAATTTTAATTATAAATTTGTACTGTAATGTTACTACTGTGATTATGAATTCGTTTATTTACAATGTTTCACTTTATTTTATCTGCAACGACGTGCAGCTGTGGACGACCTGCACCTCATTAAGCCTGGAGAGAACGAACTGATGCCTGAGGCGTCAGTCTATAGTTATATAGCGCCACTCAGTGGTAAAAGCCAGCAAACGCACAAACCCAAATGCTGACGCCATACACGCCATACACCGGCGACGGTAGAAGTCGCATACTGCCTGTGCACTCACTGTAACCGCGCAGCCGGACAAACGCACGTCACCAAAGCCCGTGTGAACTCTCTCACTGACTCCTTTTTTTTTTAGTCGTGGCCAATTCCTCCCCGTCGCTAGGGGCTCCCACATGTGGAGAAAACCCTCGGCACTTCATCCGCGCTCACCGGACACTACGACTGGCAGAAAACCGCTCGCTTTTAACGCCCTATAAGAGGTGTTAATGTAAATTGCTCCCATACCTTGGAGGACTTGGGGCGCGCGCTTTTTTCTGCAAACGCTTGTGTAAACTCCATTACGCGAGCGACTGTGTATCTGTGTGTGTATTTGTGCAATCTTGTGGTCGTGCTCCTCAATAACGTGAGCAGCCCAACTAATCGATAACAGCATTCGTTAACAACGAATTTCATTATCGATAATTATCGATTTTATCAATTAGTTGTTGCTGCCCTACAGTATTAAATTATGTTGGACGCAGCTGTGGTAAATAAGTTAAATGAACCTAATAGCATTACTTTGACGGAACCTAAGAACATTACGTTGGGCCAACAAAATTGCTTAATGCTGAACGAAAGCCATTAAATCAGGTGGAAATTCTTTCCATAATTTAATTATGTTCATTCAATGAGTTATTTTTTTGAGTGATACCCCATCAGGTTTCACCATGCCTGCAGAACGTGGGAGATGATGCAAGTTAGAATGGTGACCCGCTGTAGCCCGCCCAGACCGTCGTGGTATGACATCGGATGAACCTCCAGACGCTGCTATCAACTCACCTTCAAGGGTCTGGCCAACACTATCCGGGGCACCTGCCCCACTATTAATTTCGAGCCCTACATTCCCGGGGTCGGCTATATCCCCAGCTATATTTTCACCACTACCCACAAGTCTCCATGCTCAGACTCTTCCAAAGCCGGCTCACTCAGAGGTGACGCCGATTCCTTCACGGGGCTAGGATTAGATACTAAAGCAGGAGGCTCCTTCGCCGTTCAAACCTTCAGCAACGAACAATGTACCTGCCTTACTTTGCTCAAATCGTCCTCCGTGGCAATGGAATAAACTGAACCCCCTGGTTTAGGGGCCCTTACCACCCGATACACCACTGGGCTCCACAGGTCCTGGATCTTTGACCGACCCCTCACACCAACATTACGAAGGTACGAAATTAAGCATTTCACTGCATATTATACTGTGTATGACTGTGTATGTGACAAATAAAATTTGAATAAAATTTGAATTTGAAGGTAGACCAGTTGACCCTCCAACAAGGGGCCATGTCGTACCTGACAATCATGTTGCGTCTTGCGCCGTTCGGCAGCATCCGGCAAATGTTCCCTGGCCCCTTCAAAAGCCACCTGCAACCGCGTTTGATGTTCAGTGACCCACTCATGGATATTTCCACCCCCAGTCCCTCCTACTCTTCCTAACAGGAAGTCAACTGGTAGACGAGGTTCCTGACCAAACATTAAATAATACAGAGACTCACCTGTTGATTGATGAGTGGTGGTATTGTAGCAAAATACTACTTGAGGTAAACATGAGGCCCAGTCACGCTTACTTGAGGGAGGCAGAGTACGCAGCAAATCGTGCAGGGCTCGATTAAACCTCTCACATTGGCCATTCCCCGCAGGGTGATATGGTGTGGTTCGAGACTTCTCCACCTTATACAGCATACACAGCTGCCACATCAGGGAGGACTCAAAGTTACGGCCCTGATCAGCATGTATCCGACCAGGGACCGCAAACTTACAGAACCACTCCACCACGAGCACTTGTGCCACCGTTTCAGCCCGCTGCCAGGGTATATTTTGTGAAGACATCAGTCATCACTAACATGTTCTCAATACCTGAACTAGATGGTTCCATCACAGTGAAATCAATGGCCAAGATCTCGTTGGGTCTAGCAGCCAACAGGTGGCCCATGAAACTAGATACCGCAGGCTGTCCGCCCTTGGCCGATTGACACCGATCACACTCCATACACCAACCTCTCTGGACATACCAGGCCAATAACACCATTGACGAACCAACTCGGGGGTGCGCTCAATACCCTGGTGGCCATGCTCCTGATGCAGCCACCTCAAAATGTCTTCCCTCAATGCAAAAGGTAGAAGTACCTGCAAAACTTCCTCTTTTCCATCTGGACGGAAGACTCGACGGTACAACACCCCCTCCTGTGCCACCAAGCGGTCCCACTGACGCAACACAGTCAAACCATCTTTAGACAATGATTTACGCTCCTCGAAACTGGGGAGGCTGTTACGCCGCCAAAAGCCCAAAATAGTTCCGATATCTGGATTGGACTCTTGTAGCACCCTCAACTCATCCGCAGAAAGGCTTGGAAAAACTTGAAGTGCAGCTTGAGTAGCCCGATGTACCGGCTTCATTCGAGCTGCCTGTTGTATGGATACGGGCACCACGGTAGTTGGTAACCACTGCTCCAACCCCTGACTACTGGCCGGAGGCTGTCTCGAAAGGGCATCAGCATTACCATTACTCTTACTGGACCGATATCGAATTTAAAAATCGAACGCCGCAAGTTGGGCAGCCCAGCGCTGCTCTGTAGCCCCCAGCTTGGCAGAGGACAGATGACTCAAAGGGTTGTTATCAGTAAAGACAATACATTTATGTCCCAACAAATATTCTCGAAACTTCTCCGTCATGGCCAAAAACTCCAACCTCATCGAGCTATAATTTACCGGGTTACGCTCCGTGGGTCGCAAACTACGGCTAGCAAAAGCGACAGGCCGGACTCTCCCCTCCTGTTCCTGAGAAAGGACGGCCCCCAAACCCCGATGGCTAGCATCCACCTCGAGGATAAAAGGCAAAGAAAAGTCTGTATAGGCAAGAAGAGGAGAAGTGGTGAGCTTCTCCTTCAGGGCGTCAAAACTCTTTTGACACTGCTCCGTCCATGCACTGACAAAGCTTACCCCTACTGGTTTCTTACGTTTACCATGCACAAAATCAGCAACTAACTTATGCAGAGGGGCTGCCAACTGTGCAAACCCCTCCACAAAGCGGCGATAATAGCTAGCGAAACCTAAAAAGGAACGGAGCTCCGTCACATTACCTGGACAACTCCAATTTGCCACGACCTCCACTTTACTTGGGTCAGTAGCCACCCCTTGAGAGGACACCACATGGCCCAAGTACCGTAGCTGCTGCTTGAAAAACGCACACTTTCCCAGTTTCACCTTAAGGCCTTCACGCTGCAACGTCCCCAAAACCAACTCCAATCGTTCCACATGCTGAGTCACCGAAGAGGAAAAAAACACAATATCATCAAGATACAACAGCAAGGACTGGTGCTGCTGATCCCCAAATAACCTTTCCATTAACCGTTGGAAAGTCCTGGGAGCATTACAAAGCCCAAATGGCATCCTATTCCACTCAAATAACCCAAACGGTGTACAAAAAGCAGTTTTGGACCAATCTCCTTCCGTTACGGGGACTTGATTATACCCGCTGGCCAAATCCAAAGTGGAAAACCGACGGGCCCCAGTCAACGCACCCAACGTCTCCTCGATACGAGGCAGAGGAAAAGCATCCTTCCTGGTCTTTGAGTTCAACTGCCGATAGTCCACACACATGCGTAAGCTACCATCTTTTTTCCGCACCAACAAACTCGGAGATGCATAAGGACTGCAACTCTCCCTGACTATCTGGCCCTCGAGCAACTGATTAATATGAGTCTTCACTACATCATACTCGGAAGGGGGCAACCGCCTATACCGCTGCCGAACCGGAACATCATCTGTAAGGGGAATATCATGCGAGATCAGATTCGTACACCCTAAGTCATTATCATGTGCCGAAAACACTGACTGATAACTCCGTAACAGGGCCCTAACCTCATCCTGCCGATTACGCCAGAATGTGGCGAAGCACTGGGGCAAGATAAGGTTTATTAAGATTAGAATTCCGATTACGCCACCCTGGATCCCAGGTGGGACCCCAGTTAAGTAAATCTCGTCTAAAGGCTCACAGGTCAGTTCACAATATAGGGCAAGAGACTATGATATCCGAAAATATAAAATTTTATTACAAATAACAACACAATTTAATCACAAAAAATAAAAAGAAAACAAAAAGACAGTTAGTAACGAAAGTGCTGGGACCAGTGGTTCGCACGACATCCACTGGTGGACAACCTAGACATCCAAAACTTCAAATACAGGAACCGGGGCCGGCAGCAGGGCTTAAAAACACAACCGGCCTACACAGCACCACAACCTGCTACTACACTAGTGGCTCATACACACACACGTGCTCATATTCCGCACACCGAAAGAAAGAAGATCAGGATGCCACTGCTGCTAGGGGCGCCGGCTCCTGTAACAGAAGGGGATAGAATTACAATACGCCACAAGTGTGGTCACACATACACACCAATAAACCCGGTTGCCCACCCGTTCAACTGGCCCTTTACACCAAACAATAAAAAAAGAAATACAATAAATAAATGAAAAAAATACCCAACAAGGAAATCCACGCTCCTCTTCTACCCACAGCAACTCTCTCACACACACACACACACACACACACACACACACACACTCACTCGCTCCCACACAGTGATTTATGATCGTTAACAACCCGATACTCACTTCTCATTCACAAAAGAGTTGGGGGAAGACGCACTCGCACACCCTTCTGTCATGCACACTCAACCTGCGCCCGGCACTAGGACCCGGAAGTAAGGCGGGCGTCAAACCAGGAAGTATAAAAGAGGTAAACAAACGATAGTACAACGCTCAGTCATTGAGTTCGCCCGATGTCGTTTCGGAATCGTTCACCAAACCGTGAGTACTCACTATCTTGGTATTACTTTCTGATTGAGTGTGTGTTTATAGGACGCGGGTTAGATTGTGTCTTTCCCTTGCTCTCCTTTTATGAGAGTCCTTAAAACAAACAGCGTGATTATCCTGCCTACTCGTGTTCTTCCGCGTTTGGGTTTACCATTCACGCAACAAAGGGCTAACCGCTAAGCTACGTCTTCTGATCATCCCAGGTTAGTTCGTGACACCTTCACACTCAAACACACACACACACGCACACACACACAGTGATTTACAACCACAGCGCTGTAAATCCCAAAGAAACACAAAAAAACACAGCTAGACTTTGAGGGGAAACCTCAAACACAGGGCAATGATAATAGAGGGACAAAGGGAGAACGCAAAAAAAAACAAAAGACTGTAAATAAAAACTAATTTAAACAAAAAAACTATATGACATGTTACTCCTGCAAAGCAGCAGGACAACCAACATTAACCCCGCTTAGATCACACACAAAACAAAATTTAAAACAGCCACAACAAGGGCAAACAGCAGCCAAAACAGCACGCCGAACGGCAAAACAGCAGCGCCCTCCGATTGGGCTCTCACGTCGCTCCACCACGGGAAACCAATCCACGTCGCGCTGTCACAAATCTGTTACATAAAAATTGCGATTAAAATCAAATCACTGCGAACATGCTGCATAAGCATGAAAAAAAAGTGAATTACATACCCGGTAACTTGGTGACATGTTTCACTAGGATGGCAACTAACCAACTGTCCGGGAAGCTGAGAGCTCGTCCAGTCCAACAGGAAATGGACAGTTTATCGGGAGGAACCACATCCACGACACCAGATGAATATCCGTGTCCACGGACTAAATCAGGCGTCTAAACTGTATACTGTAAATACCACAGACGAAACATCGCTATAATATATATATGCCGACTAAACCACACATTGCAATTGAAATCCTTACCTGTACAAAAGCAACCTCGGTCAAAAGCCAGCATAGGACTTCCAAGTTGCGTTCCGGATGTAACGCACACCGACGGAAGAAAAAAGGGGCGGGACCCGTAAACCCAAGCCACCTTACCAACCGGCTTAAATAGTCTTACCAAACCCATCATAGGACAATCAATCAACCAAAGACAGGTAGGAAGAGCTTTACGTGTCCTGTCACACATGCATGTAAGTATTGTGCTTTGTTTGTAAGCATGCTGATTCAAATGTATTTCCCCCCCATTTGAGCTTGTTTAGCCATATAAAACCACACTGAAAAAAGTGATACTTTGGATCAACTTTAAAAAAATGCTTCAATTTGTTACAAGCCATTTTTTTTACTTTCTCTCAAATCAAATGTTATAATTTTATTTAAGGTTTAATTTTTATTAAATATAAATATATTTTTAAGTTTCCCCAAAGCAAAAATAAATTAATCCATCCAAATCAAAAACAAAAGTTGTTACAATGCCTTAGGCCAGTAAAACTAATTTTTCGACTTTGTAACAACTTGATTTTCACTTTAGTAAAAATGTAAAATTTTAAGTACATTGAAAAAAATTATACTTTGGATCAACTTTAAAAAATTGCTTCAATTTGTTACAAGCAATATATTTACTTTCTCTCAAATCAAATGTTATAATATTATTTAAGGTTTAATTTTGATTAAATATAAATATATTTTTAAGTTTCCCCAAAGCAAAAGAAATTCATTCATCCAGAATCAGAAACAAAAGTTATTACAATGCCTTAGGTCAGTAAAACTTATTTTTTAACCTTGAAAGAAACAAATTACATTCATGTAGTATAAAGTAATAGGAGTAAATTATAGTATTATCTTTTTCATTATTCTCAAGTTAAATATGATTACGTACAAACTTAATTTTATGAATTATACATAAAAATCAACAGTCTTTTTCTGAAATAAAGAAATGTACTTATCTCTGTGCCAAAAAAGTTCATTTATGTAGAGAAGTTATATTTATGAATGAAGTAAGTAACTTTTGAAAAAAGTTACATTTATAAATGAAGACAATGAACAAACAAGTTCTCCTTGTTTATTACCTAAACATTTATTACCATCCTACATTTATTACCGTCCTTGAAACCATACATTACCTATTCTTTTTGTCGTACCATTATTTGTCCAATTAAAAAAAAATTAAATAAATAAAACAATGCAAGTTTAGCACTTAGATGAGGCCAAACAACATGGAACATTCATGTGCAACTTATAGAAACTCAGTAAGTCACAATCCAGATTTCATGTGGTGGCTAAAGACAGTCCTCTTCCCACCTGAGTACAAACAGGGCCATCGTGCACCTCACAAATTCTGCCTGAGCTTCATCTTTCTGAACAACCTAATAAAAGAAAGGACATTTGTTAGACAAGTTGCTCTATTTGGCAAAACAGTGTCTGATGTACAGTATGCATGTAAAAATCACTTAATGCTCCCTATGAGTGCAAAAAACCCCCCCACCTAGGATTAAGGTGCATCAAGTTAAATGTAATTATGTCAATGAATAGGCAAAAACAACTGACATACATATACACACATACATTATATATAATCTACATTATTTTGCCAAAAGTATCGGCTCGCCTGCCTTCACATGCATAAAGTATACTGTAAACTTGAGTAACATCCACTTCTTAATCCATAGGGTTTAATATGATGTTGGCCTTTTGCAGCTATAACAGCTTCAACTCTTCTGTGAAGTCTTTCCACAAGGTTTAGGAGCATGCATGTACAGTAACTAATGTTAATACATCCTATGATTTAAAAAAACTAATGGCCCAGTGTAAAGATTGTGCTGCAGCTGATAATGCCACTGACCATATTTTTGAATATGAAGGGGCAGAGCTAGTTGTGTGGTTTTTGGATGTTGGTATACTGATTGGAAGCTCACAGGTTCAATCCCCAGCACCACAAAGCTGTCACCTGGATCTTTGAGCAATGCTAATTTATCAATTCAGTAACATTTTTCAGTTCTAAGGCTGAAATGCCTTATGAACAAATGCTTACCAGTCGGTTAATCAGTTGATCCACATTTCCCACTAAATACACCATAAGACATAAGACACCATAAGACATTTCAGGAGATCCTCATTTCAGGAGATCCTCTCTTCATACTGTACATTCACCTCCAGGCTCTGGGAATGTAAAAACAAACATAGTATTGTTGGTTATGTTAGGCTTGTGAAGCATGATAAAATGAACATGGCAGACATCGAAACCTCTATTCAGACAGCATACATTAATCTGTGAACAAGTTAAACTGTTGTTGTTGGTCTTTAAACTAAAATGTTTTATTCTGCTAGTTATGTTTTAATTTAGTGCGTCACAGCCAACTTGATTTGGATGCCTTGCTCAGGTCCTGTGGCATCCATTCACAATATTACATTTGACACCAAGCTAATTTCTGCTTTTTTGAGCAAGTACATACCAGATCAAGAACTTAACGATGAAGATTATATCTCTGGTCTTCTCTCTGACAATTCTTCCCTTTCTGATGATCTCAATTAATTTGTAATGTTGCTTGTCCAAGGAAACCAGCAATCTTCCTTGAAGTGGAGCAGTTGTAATTCTCAGAAACTCATTACTGATCTTAAAAAAAAAAAAAGAATAAACACAAATTGGACTGGCTCAAGTTTTTAGCAAATCTTAATTACAGTGTGTATAGAAAGAATCACCCCCCCACACACACACACCTTTAAAACAACTGCATTTTGTTGCTCTGCAAGTGCTCACTGATAATACAATACACCCATGAACACAATTCAGTTTCCTATAAGTAATCCTATAAGAAGCGGTTAGCTCTGGGAAACTGGGTCGAGCATTAAGATTGTCTAGTGGGCTTTGTTTTGTTTAGTTTGTGTGTTTGTTTGTACTGGCTCTGTGGGTTTAGTTTATGTGAGTTTGTAGGATGTGATTATTAGGATGTGATTATTAACCTTTTCTGTTTCTATGCCTTTATAGTCTTGTTGGTGTATATTTCCCTGTGATGGACCGAAGTTCTGGACCGGGGTAAGCTCCACGAGTGCGAGTGAGTGAGGAGCTCATAAGAGCACGGGCATGAGTGTGTAGCTCATAAGAGCAAGGGAATGAGTGTGTCGCTCATAAGAGCACGGGCGTGAGTGTAGCTCGTAAGAGCAAGGACGTGCGTGAGTGTAGCTCATAAGAGCAAGGGAATGAGTGTGTCGCTCATAAGAGCAAGGGAATGAGTGTGTCGCTCATAAGAGCACGTGCGTAAATGTAGCTCATAAGAGAAATGGAATGAGTGTGTCGCTCATAAGAACGTGTGCGTGAGTGTACAGTAGCTCGTAAGAGCAAGGACGTGCGTGAGTGTAGCTCGTAAGAGGAAGGACGTGCGTGAGTGTAGCTCATAAGAGCAAGGACGTGCGTGAGTGTAGCTCATAAGAGCACGGGCGTGAGTGTGTACGGTAGCTCAGAAGAGCAAGGGAATGAGTGTGTCGCTCATAAGAGCATGTGCGTGAGTGTAGCTCAGAAGAGCAAGGACGTGAATGTGTAGCTCATAAGAGAAATGGAATGAGTGTGTCGCTCATAAGAGCATGTGCGTGAGTGTAGCTCAGAAGAGCAAGGACGTGAATGTGTAGCTCATAAGAGAAATGGAATGAGTGTGTCGCTCATAAGAGCATGTGCGTGAGTGTAGCTCGTAAGAGCAAGGACGTGCGTGAGTGTACAGGTAGCTCATAAGAGCAAGGGAATGAGTGTGTCGCTCATTAGAGCACGGGCGTGAGTGTGTCGCTCATAAGAGCACGGGCGTGAGTGTGTCGCTCATAAGAGCACGGGCGTGAGTGTAGCTCATAAGAGCAAGAATGTGAGTGTGTAGCTCATAAGAGCACGGGAATGAGTGTGTCGCTCATAAGAGCACGTGCGTGAGTGTAGCTCATAAGAGCAAGGACGTGAATGTGTAGCTCATAAGAGAAATGGAATGAGTGTGTCGCTCATAAGAGCATGTGCGTGAGTGTAGCTCCGAAGAGCAAGTACGAGAGTGCGTAGCTCAGAAGAGCAACTGTGTGAGTGTGAGGCTCAGAAGAGCAACTGTGTGAGTGTGTGGCTCAGAAGAGCAAATGCGTGAGAGTGTAGCGCCTACGAGCAAGTGCGTGAGTGTGGAGCTCCGAAGAGCAAGTGCGTGAGTGTGGAGCTCCGAAGAGCAAGTGCGTGCGTGTGGAGCTCCGAAGAGCAAGTGCGTGAGTGTAAAGCTCCTAAGAGCAAGTGTGTGAGTGTGAGTCCGCTCAGAGAAAGGCGGGTGAGTATGTTGCGCTCGTGGAGGTATCAGGTCTAAGGAGCTTCGGGCACATGTTTGGTAACGTATTAACGTCTATCTGTTAACACTGAACCTTGGTTAGGCATTGTGATCTGTTTGTGGTAATAGAACCTACTCGTCTTATGTGTATGTACTGTTATATGTTTTAGGCATTGGAGCCTACTCGTCGTGTTTGCATGTATAATGTTTTAGGTACAGTATTAGAGCCTACTCGTCTTATGTGCAAGTACTGTTATGTTCCAGGCATTAGAGCCTACTTGTCTTGTTAGCGTGTATGGTTTTATGTTTCAGATACAAGGGCCTGCTTGTCCAACGAGTTAGAGTCGGTGTTCTCAGACAAAGCTAAAGCTATGAGTTTCGAGAGTTCCTGATACGTTCCTCCGAACCTCTGTGTGTATTGTTTTTGTTTAGCAATCCCCTGTGAACTGTGTCCAGAGCCAGTATGTTGTTTGTTTAAGTTTTGTGGTGTCTTGTGTATTAATAAAAGACTCTTTGTTGCGAAACCAGCCTTCTGCATTTATGCCTGCCCTCGTAAGCCCACGGCTATACCACCTGCCATAACACCGCATACATGACAATTATATAATGATAACGTTAAAAACGTGTCATAAAGTGTCACCAGTATGTCAGGAACATGTGCTAAAGCCCCGCTTCATACGAGGGAAAATAATTTTAATGATACTACATTTCTTACACGTTAGCAAGTCCAGACGGTTTTAAGCATAACTATAAATACACTACAAACAGCACTCACTATAAATTAGCTTGTTCTATGTTTAGGTCACGTTCCTATAAATTTTTACGATACTTAAATATAATTAATTTCATGTTAGTCGGCACAGCCGACTTAGTGTAGAAACTCCTGTGTTTTTGAAAATAACCGCGTTAGTTAGCTAATGCTACTGTAGGTAATATACTGTAGGTGTTTTTAGCTATAGTAGCAAACACGGACACAAAACTCAATAGGTAGCTAGAAAATACGGACACAAAACTCAATCTACAAAGTAGTTGTTCCTGACATAAATCATAAATTTGCTCATGGAAGAGATACATTTAACATAGAAATGATATGAGTTTGCTTTCTTACCTGTTGTTTTCTTTGAGAAACTATGGCCGCCAGCAGAACGTGATTCAGTCCGCAATAATACTACGTCATGAGGTCATGTGACACGGCAAACCTTTGGTTTGAAGCAGAAATGTGTGTTGAGTGAACGGATGACATTTAAGTTTAAACAGGGGCTGCGATGTTTGCTTTTAAGCAACGTAAAAATATCAGTTTCGTATAGGAAATCAAAAATTTCCATCAGATCAATGTAGAAACGTACTTTGTATCAACGACACAGCAGTTTCACTTTTTTCAGTGCAGCTTGCTTGCTGCTAGTATGTTTGATAGTAACCTGGATGTAACAAGGATAATGGAAAGGTTATCTAGTCTGTGCAAGTTGCCTTGCTGAGCAGTTCCAATACTGTAAGTCAGATATGTATGCATGTGATGTATATAGCACTGGGAAGATATATTTCTCTGGATAAATACATGCATGAGAGACACGATTAGCTTCTGTACGTTGTCAAACTTTTCCACACTGACAGTGTTACAGACAAGATGCCGATCCTGTCACTGACATCTCAAAGCAGACATGGAACTCGTCACACATTGGAGCAGCCTGGGGCGCTGAAGTTTTAGTAAAGCTGACAAGTGAAATGGTGTGTTAGAAGTGTGTGTGTCACTATATATGATATAAATGAGCTACGACAAAGCCGGGACAAGGTGAGAGTGTGTGTACAAACCAGAGAATTTAAGTTATACAGATGATAAACTAACCACACCACATCAGAACCTAGAATACTTTACTCCCCTTGAAGAGACTGAACTAATTTCACACATCTCTTCTTCAAAGTATTAGATCCTATACTGACACATTTTCTCAAGCAGATAGTTCCAGCAATAACAGAACCCCTGTTGAGAATAATTAACTCTTCACTCAGCTGTGGGTATGTTCCCAAATCCTTTAAATATACTTGACCTTTGTCAGCTGTCCAATTACAGGCCGATATCAAACCTCCCCTTTATCTCTAAGATTCTGGATAAGATAGTAGCAGAGCAGCTATGCTCATATCTACATAGGAATGGCATAAACAAACTGTATCAGTCAGGATTTAGGTCTCATCACAGCATAGAGACAGCACTTGTTAAAGTACAGTAGTAAATGACCTCCTTTTGGCCTCTGATCAGGTTTGTGTAACTACTGTATGCTTGTATTACTCGACCTCACTGCAGCTTTTGATCATAGTAGACTTCTTCACAGATTAGAAAATGTAGTAGGAATTAAGGAAACGGCCCTCTCGTGACCCAGATCTTATTTGACTTATCGTTAACAGTTTGTAGATTTAAATGGTGACCATTCTACATGTTCTAAAGTGGAGTATGGTGTTCCACAGGGTTCAGTATTAGGCCTAATGCTTTTTTCTCTTTACATGCTTCCTCTGGGCAACATACTCCGTAAGCACGGTATTAGTTTTCGTTGTTATGCTGATGACACACAGTTATACGTCTCAGCAAAACCAGATGAGAAAAACCAGCTTACTAAAGTTGAGCAATGTGTGTAGGACATACAATACTGTAAGAGATTGTAAGTTCTAGTCATAGGACCACAAGCAGATAGAAGCAAACTTTTTAATCACACTGTAACTTTAGATGGCCTTTCTGTTCCATCAAGTGCAACAGTAAAAGACCTCGGCGTGATTATAGATTCCAGCCTTTCATTTGGAGCTCATGTAGATAATATTACCAGGATAGCATTCTTTCACCTCAGAAATATTGCCAAGATAAGAAATATATTGTCACTAAATGATGCAGAAAAAGTAGTTCATGCTTTTATCTAGGTTGGACTATTGTAACGCCTTACTGTCTGGTTGTTCAGCTAGGTGCATAAACAAGCTTCAGCTAGTCCAGAATGCTCAGCAGAAATGAGCACATCACCCCTATCTTATCTTCACTTCATTGGCTCCCTGTGAAATTTCGCAGCGATTTTAAAATGTTGATATATAAAGCATTAAATGGTCTTGCGCCGCAGTATCTGAGTGAACTGCTAGTGTCTTACGATCCGCCATGCGTACTTCGATCAAAGGATGCAGGCTGCTTGTCAGCGATATGTGGTATGAAAACCACAGCCGAGGGCAGAGCTTTTTCTTACAAAGCCCCAAAATTATGGAATAGTCTTCCAATCAATGTTCAGGACTCAGACAGGTCTCAGTGTTTAAGTCTAGGCTAAAAACCAATTTATTTAATAAATAGGTTATGCTTTAGTTATGCTGTTATAATTAGTCCTGCTGAAGTCCCTGCTTGCACTCTGCACTAAATATACATTAACTTTATACATTGTTTGACTGTGACCAGACCTAACTGCCATCTCTCCTGTCAAGATGGACTAACCTGAGGTGACCAGAAGACGTAGCTTTAGCGGTTAGCCCAATGTAGCGTGGAGGATAAACCCAAACGCGGAAAGAAGCGAGCAGGCAGGATAACCACGCGATTTAGTTTAAGGACTCTCACAAAAACGGAGCAAGGGAAAAACACAAATCTAACCCGCGTCCTAGAAATACACACACAATAGCAAAAGACATACGGAACCAACATGTGAGTACTCACGGTTTGCTGAAACGACAACTGGAGTTGACATGGGCCGAACTCAATGACTGAGCGGTAAGCCATCGTTTGTTTACCTCTTTTATACTTCCTGGTTTTGCGCCCGTCTTACTTCCGGGTCCTAGTGCCGGGCGCAGATTGCGTGTGCATGACAGTACCCCCCTGTCCAGGACTGGCTCCTGACGGTCCTGGGGCGGAGGATACCCTGTGACGGTAGTCCCGAATTAGCTCCGGGTCGAGAATGAACCGGGCCGGGATCCAAGATCGCTCCTCGGGGCCATAGCCCTCCCAGTCCACCAGGTATTGCGTACCTTTGCCCCGAGGGCGCGAGTCGAGGATTCGGCGCACGGTGTAGGCGGGACCGCCGTCGATGATCCGGGGAGGAGGAGCTGGGGGGGTGGGTGGAATCATGGGTGAGGTGATGAAGGGCTTGAACTGGGACAGGTGGAAGACTGGATGGATCCGGAGCGCCGCAGGCAGCTGGAGCCGGTAGGTGACAGGGTTAATCCTGTGGGTGATGCGGTATGGTCCGATAAATCTGGGTGAGAGTTTTTTTGATTCGATGTGAAGGTGGAGGTTCTTTGTAGAAAGCCATACCTTGTCACCTACATGGTACAATCGTCCCGGAGGATGTCGACGGCGGTGTTGGTGGGTGTAGCGAGCGTTGGCGCGTTGGATGGCCCGGTTGGTTGTAATCCATAGCCGCCGACATCTGCGGACCAACTGTTGGGCGGACGGTACATCAACCTCCGGTTCTGGGTGGTTGAACATCGAAGGTTGGAAACCGTAACATACCTCAAATGGGCTTAGGTTGGTGGCAGAGGAGGTGTGGAGGTTGTGTGACAGTTCAGCCCAGATGAGATAGTGCGCCCAGGAGCGCTGTCGGTCAGCTACGAAACATCTCAGATAGCGCTCCAGCTGTTGGTTGGTCCGCTCCGTCTGACCGTTAGTCTGTGGGTGATATCCAGATGAGAGACTGCAGGTGGAGTCGATCAGACGGCAGAAGGCTTTCCAGAACCGGGCTGTGAACTGGGGCCCTCTGTCCGAGACGATGTCCTTGGGGAACCCATGCAGACGGACTACGTGCTCTAAAATCAGCTCTGCTGTTCCTTTGGCTGACGGGAGTCCGGCGAGAGCCACCAGGTGCACGGCTTTAGAGAACCGGTCGACGATGGTGAGAATGGTGTCCTTTCCTTCGGAGGCCGGCAGGCCCGTGATGAAGTCGACGGCAATGTGCGTCCAGGGCCGTCGAGGAACTGGGAGTGGCTGCAGCTCACCGGGAGTTGGTTGATTAGTGGTTTTGGCCCTGGCGCACACTGGGCATGCCTGGACGAACTCTTGGACGTCCTTCGTGATGGATGGCCACCAGAAGTCTCGTTGGAGGAATTGGAGCGTCCGTCGAGTGCCCGGGTGTCCTGAGATGGGAGAGGAATGGCCCCACTGGAGGACTTCTGATCGCATCCTCTCGGGCACAAAGAGTCGTCCAGGTGGCACACCTGCCGGTTCGGTCTCTGTATCCTGCGCCTGGCGAACTCTCGTTTCCAGGTCTAGTTGGAGTGGGGCGATGATCCTGGACGATGGAAGGACAGGCGCGGGGTCCGCCCGGGAAATGTCCACTTCCAGCTGTCGGGAGAGAGCGTCCGCTTTTGTGTTCTTGGAGCCCGGGCGGTACGAGAGGTGGAAATCGTAATTTTCGAAAAATAACGCCCACCGCGCCTGTCGTGGGTTTAACTGTTTCAGATTCTTGATGGTTATGAGGTTTTGGTGGTCCGTCCAGACTATGAATGGCTCACTGGCGCCCTGGAGCCAGTGACGCCACTCCTCCAGAGCCCACTTTATGGCCAGCAACTCGCGGTCCCCTACCCCGTATCGCTGCTGAGTGGAGTCAAATTTTCTGGAGAAGAAACTACATGGGTGTAGTTTCTGATCTGGACCTCGTTGTGAGAGGATAGCTCCAGCGCCCACATCTGAAGCATCCACCTCCACAACGAATGATTTTCTGACATCTGGGTGGAGGAGAATCGGTGCCGTGGTGAAGCGGTGACACAGTGACTTAAAAGCAGAGACAGCTGCAGGGTTGAGGTGAAAAGGGAGAGGTGAAGGGCGGGTCAGAGCGGTTAGGGGGGCGGCAACTGTACTGTAGTCCCGGATAAAGCGACGATAGAAATTCGCAAACCCGAGAAACCGTTGAAGTTGCTTGAGGGTCTTGGGTAGGGGCCAATGACGCACAACCTCTAGCTTCTGCGGGTCCATGGCCACACCCTGGGGCGAGATGACAAAACCCAGGAACGTGGTGGAGCGCTCGTGAAAAGCGCACTTTTCCAACTTACAGTACAGTTGATGGGCGAGTAATCTCTTTAGAACCGCCCTGACGTGCTGGGTATGTTCTTCCATGGTGCGTGAGTAGATGAGGATGTCGTCCAGATAAGCAAACGCCCACCGACCGAGCATGTCGCGAAGGATGTCATTAATGAGGTGTTGGAAGGCGGCGGGGGCGTTGCACAGTCCAAAGGGGATGACGAGGTTCTCATAGTGCCCAGTAGGGGTGATGAAGGCCGTCTTCCACTCATCGCCCTCTCTGATGCGCACCAAGTTGTAGGCGCTCCGGAGGTCCAACTTAGTAAAGATGGTGGCGCCAGAGAGGGCGTCCAGGGCTGAGTTGGTAAGAGGCAATGGGTGTCGGTTTTTGATAGTTATATTGTTTAGCCCCCGATAGTCGACACATGGACGAAGTTCACCGCCCCGCTTCTTCACGAAGAAGAACCCCGCGGCGGCAGGTGAGGAGGAGGGCCTGATGGTACCTTGGCGAAGGGCGTTAGTCACATACTCCTCCATAACCTTCGTCTCTGTAGGTGTAAGGGAGTAGAGGTGGCCGCGGGGTGGAACTGTACCGGGCTGGAGGTCAATAGCGAGGTCGTAGGGACGATGTGGAGGAAGATGGGTCGCTCGTCGCTTGCAGAAGACCTCCGCCAGGTCCCGATATGGCTCTGGGATGGCGTTGGTGTCGACGTCGGGGGCCTCGGACTCCCTAGAGCACGTCCCAGCCGTTGCCCGTAGGCACAGTTCGGTGCAGGTCGCGCCCCATTGGAGGATCCGGTTCTGGGTCCAGGAGATGAGAGGGTCATGCTGGAGCAGCCAGGGATGTCCCAGGATGATGGGAGGTGATGAGATGGAGGTGACGAAAAATTGTAGCTGTTCATGGTGTTGGTTGATGGAGACGGTGATGGGTTCGGTTCGGGTGTTTATTGGGCTGGTGGAGAGGGGGCGACCATCGACAGAGGTGATGTGAACGGGCTGGGATAACGCCTCGAATTTTACCCCCAGGGTTTTGGCATATGTGGAGTCAATGAAGTTACCTGCTGCCCCGGAGTCGATGAATGCAGCACTTCGGACTCGTTTGTGGCCAACCCGGAGGTGTACCTGAACCGTGAGACGGGAGGAGTTGGTGGTGATGGCGGAGAGATGAAGGTGACCCGGCGAGTATCTCTCTCCTCTCACCGGGCCTGGGCGTTTCCCGGTCTGAAAGGACAGGTTGCTCTGTGATGTTTGGCTGACCCGCAATAGGCGCAGAGCCCTTCACGGAAGCGTCTCTCCCGTTCTGCAGCGGTCAAGGAGGCGCGTCCTATTTGCATGGGTTCCCCGGCTCCGGTGTCAACCACGGCAGGAGGTGGAGAACCGACATGTCCTGGGGTGGCGTAGGTGGCGGACTCTGCAGGACGTGGAGTGGTGGCGGTGAAGGCGGGTGCGGGTCGTGAAGTGGTGATGGCGAAGTTGGGTGCAGGTGGCAGGGTGCGAGGGGCTGGCCTCGGTCGAGAGAGGAGGCGTTGGTCGATCCGGAGAGCGAGCTGGATCAGGCCCTCCAGGGTCGCAGGAAGCTCTCGCCCGGCTAGTTCGTCCTTGATTCGAGAAGCCAGTCCCTCGTAGTAGGATGTCCGGAGCGCTGCATCGCCCCATGTTGTTTGAACGGCGAGGGTGCGAAACTCGGCCGTATAGCGGCTCACGGACAGTCCTCCCTGCCTCAGGTGGTAAAGTCTTGTGTCGGTCTCCACCTCGCCCGCTGGATGTTCAAAGGTGAGTTTGAGTTGGTGGGTGAACTCATTGTATGAGTGGGCGGTGTCTGTATCTGACTGTAGAACTGCCGTGGCCCACTCTGCTGCCTGCCCTTTTAGCAACGAGACGAGAAGAGCAATGCGAAGGCGATCGGTGGAGTACTTGGTGGCATTAAACTCAAACACCAGATCGAGAGCTGTCAGAAAAACGCTGCACTTCCCGTCCGTGCCGTTCCACTTCTCTGGTAGAGAGAGAAAAACATCAGAAGGAGGGGGGGGGGGGGGATGCGGCGCCGCGGCCCCCGCGGCGTGCGACCGAGCAGTGACGTCACCAACAGCCGCACGGAGATTCGCATTCTCCCGCCGGAGCTCAGCGACCTCGCGGCGGAGGGACGCGAGATCCCCGGTCAGCTGATTGATTAACGCCGCATGCCGATCTACAACGTCGCAGAGACTCGCATAATCCGCTGGGTTTACCGCGGAGGGCTCAGTCATTCTGTCAAGATGGACTAACCTGAGGTGACCAGAAGACGTAGCTTTAGCGGTTAGCCCAATGTAGCGTGGAGGATAAACCCAAACGCGGAAAGAAGCGAGCAGGCAGGATAACCACGCGATTTAGTTTAAGGACTCTCACAAAAACGGAGCAAGGGAAAAACACAAATCTAACCCGCGTCCTAGAAATACACACACAATAGCAAAAGACATACGGAACCAACATGTGAGTACTCACGGTTTGCTGAAACGACAACTGGAGTTGACATGGGCCGAACTCAATGACTGAGCGGTAAGCCATCGTTTGTTTACCTCTTTTATACTTCCTGGTTTTGCGCCCGTCTTACTTCCGGGTCCTAGTGCCGGGCGCAGATTGCGTGTGCATGACATCTCCTTCTCTTCTGCTCTCTCCTCTTCTCTCTCTTCTCCTCTCTCTCTCTTTCCCTCTACCTGTCTCTCTGTTGAGCTATACATGTCGCTCCTGAGCTGACAGTGATCCAGAGCCCCCTGGCCTCTGGACCTGTCTGACTCTTCCTGGTGTCCTGCTTCTGGTTGGAGATCTCCTCGATGGATGCCCCGTGTGGTCTGCCTGCGATGTGTGTGGTGACTGGGGACGGTTCCACTTTTCCACGAAGATGGTCCTGTCTTCAGCTGAAGCAGAGAGCTGTTCTCTGAGGACTTAGTTCAGGACTGGAGTTTCCTACAGTCTACGTGAGCCTCAAAAAACAAACTGGACTCAATTTTAACTTTAACACATCTCCATTTATACTGAGCTTCCAGTATCACACAGTATGATGCAGATCAATCCCTGATATCCATTTCATCCAAATGAGGATTTGTGGTTTGGAAAACATGCATGTTGGATTCATTATGGTGTTATATGTAGTGGATAGGTTGTGTGGATTGATGATGGTGTACAGTATATATGGCCTATGTAGTAACTAGAGTGTGTGGTTTGGGACAAGCCCATATTCCCCTCATGACAAAGAAGTTTGTGATGGTGTAGTTTGAGACACTTCCAAAATGAACACCTAATGCTGTGTATAATGGATTTGATGTGTGGTTTGGGAACCATGTACACTGGATTCATGTTGGTGTTTAGTAGTGAACTAAGTAGTGAACACTGGATGTGGTCTTGGACACCTCCATATTGTATTATTAGTGATGATTATGTGGTTTAGGGTGTGTGGTTTGGGACATGGACATGGTGGATCATTGATGGTGTTGATACGGACTATGTAGTAAATAGGAAGTGTGGTTTGGGACACGTCCAACATTGTCAAGAACTAACCCAATGGCTACCATACTGTAGACCCTTAATAGTGTTTGTTCTTTATGTGAACTACATGTACTGTATATAATGCTGAGCTGTTTAAGACACAGAGGTAGGGCTCTATTACAGATATATTTGGGCTCATAGTTGCAGTCATGAAGTGTCATTGTCCTTAATGCTTCCCAAATAGCGATTTTTTTAATCAGTCTATATGGGAAAGATGGAGTGTCTTCCTGCTTCGCTAGGAAACCTTCTCCCCAATAATGGCCATTCTTCATATAGTAAAAGAACACAAAATCTCATCTCACTGTCTGCTTTTGTACTGTACCTCATTGTTATCACATGAATTACAAGAGAAATATAGTAAGATCCTGATGCTATCACCTTCATGCTGAAAGCAGCTCTAATCTGCGTCTGATCACAAGAAATAATATCAACATGTCTCTTTGTGAAAGGCTTCATTATCATTACCCTTATTAGGATTATTAAAGTCGTTATGGTTTACAAAATGCATCCATATGGAGCATGGCTGTTACGTGGCTGTGTTCCAAATTACAAATGCCATGTGGATGCACTGTAGGTTGTCTCGGGCTTCGGATGCAGTGACAATCCTTTTCGGATGCAGTGACAAGGCTTTTTTTCAATAAAGATCAGATAATGAGTTTGAAACTAACCTCAAATCACTGATGCTGTCCATTTCTCATTATTATAAAAGTTTCGGTTTGGGACGTGACCTCGATGGACTGATGATGGGGTTTAAGAGGCGAAGAATAAGAAAAATGGCTTGCGGTCTTTTCCAAAAGATCTGCAGGGTCAGGATGTGTGTGTGGTTGGCGATACCTGATCAACAGATTAACACAGATAGGAAGAACTGTACAGCTTTCAGGATGTTGGAAATCATGGCACTGCTACAATGTGAGGGTTGCCCACTAGAGGGCAGTGTTTTTTAGTTGTAGTTTTTGTTCCTAGACTCAGTTTCCCAGAAGCCTCCTCGGTCAGGTGACGTGGATGCTCACCTGAACTGAGGAGGGTCATTAGCACTTTTATAAATACCTGTTTGTTCTGGGAAACTGGGTCGAGCATTGATTTCTGTTATGTGGGTTTTGTTTTGTTCTTTTCTGTTTTAGTTTAAACAGTATGGTTGGCCTTTTGGTTTCAGGAGCACTTTAAGTTAAGTTTGTATTTGCTTTGATTTAGTTTATGTCTCTTTGTCTCTGTGTCTCCTAGCAGGATTAGCCTCTAGGAGAATTAGCCTTTTGTGTTTACCCTTTTGTGTAAGTAACCCCCATTGCATGTTTAGCTGGTAGTCTGTTTCAATACTAATGAGGGTGATACTAACATGTCTAGAGCTTAGTCTGTCTAGTCTTCGTGTCTGTCAAGTCTCATTGTCTGCTTAGCTCTTAGTCTGTTTAGGTACGAACATCTTTAGCCACTAACCTTTAGAGTTCTTAGTCTGTTTCATACCTAGTCTGCTGTGCACCCTGTCGGTTCATTCCCTTGGGTTTTAGACTACTCGCCTGTTTAGCCATTAGTCTGATTAGCTATGAGCTAGCTTAGCAGCTAATGTGCAGAACAGGTGGTAGGCCTAGCCAAGCCTGTCTTGTGTTTGTTTATCCCTTGCATGCATAGTCCCTTGTGTTTAGCCCTCTAGGCTGTTTAGTATGTCTTGTCTTGTCCAGTTTGTATCCCAATGTCTGTATTGTGTATCAATGTATGTAATCCCTAGTATGATGTCTAAGTGTTTATGAGTTCTGTTTGTATTTTGCTCCAAAGTTTAAGCCAACTTCCTTATTTCATATTTTGTTCATGTTTTGCTTGTTTGTTTTAATATAGACTCTTTGCGTTTCACTGCATCCCCTCTGCATCTATGCCTCAACACCCCGCCCACAGTCCAACACCATAGCAGCATGTGACAGAATGCTCGACCAAACAAGAGGCATAGCAGAGGGGCCCCCCGGGAGAAAATTTTGGGGGGGGGCTGGGACTATAACACCTGGGCAAGCTGACCAGGGATAATCAGCTTGCCCCACGTCAAAACGGGACTGAACTGGAGGTGAGGGGGCCTCAGTGGGGGCTCCAGTTTCGCCGGCGGGCCTCAGTGGAGGCTCCAGTTTCGCCGGCGGGCCTCAGTGGAGGCTCCAGTTTCGCCGGCGGGCCTCAGTGGAGGCTCCAGTTTCGCCGGCGGGCCTCAGTGGAGGCTCCAGTTTCGCCGGCGGGCCTCAGTGGAGGCTCCAGTTTCGCCGGCGGGCCTCAGTGGAGGCTCCAGTTTCGCCGGCGGGCCTCAGGGGAGGCTCCAGTTTCGCCGGCGGGCCTCAGGGGAGGCTCCAGTTTCGCCGGCGGGCCTCAGGGGAGGCTCCAGTTTCGCCGGCGGGCCTCAGGGGAGGCTCCAGTTTCGCCGGCGGGCCTCAGGGGAGGCTCCAGTTTCGCCGGCGGGCCTCAGGGGAGGCTCCAGTTTCGCCGGCGGGCCTCAGGGGAGGCTCCAGTTTCGCCGGCGGGCCTCAGGGGAGGCTCCAGTTTCGCCAGCGGGCCTCACGGGAGGCTCCAGTTCTCCAGCGCGCCTCACGGGAGGCTCCAGTTCTCCAGCGCGCCTCAGGGGAGGCTTCAGTTCCGCCAGCGCGCCGCAGGGGCGTCTTCATGTCCCCAGAGCCCAGCCAGGACCTCGCCAGGGAAAACCCTCACCACGCTCTCTAGCTTCGTTCACAGCGGTGACAGCGACCCTCCACCGCCAGACTTCGAGAGCGTGCTTCCATCGCCACCCGGTGTCAAAGGAGGCCACAGTACTGCAGAGGCCGCCCGGCGTGAGGACAACACAGTGCTGCATCGGCCGCCCGACTTGGAGGGCGACTCAGTGCTGCAGGCAGCGCTCCACCGGCAAGAGCGACTCAGCACTGCCTCCAACGCCCGGCCTACACCAGCGATCCGGCACTGCCTCCGCCGCCCGGCCTGCGGCATCGGCCCAGTGCTGCCTCCGCCACCCGACGACGTCATGAGCTCACCGCCGCTCAGCCCCGAGGACGAGCCATTGCTGCCTCCGCCACCCAGCCTCGGGTGCAGGCCGCTGCTGCACCCGGTGCCTGGCTTCGGCGGCAATTCAAGCTCGCCCACCCTCCCACCCACCTTGGGGAGCCGGCTCGTTGGCGTCGCAGTCGGGTGGAATGACCCGGGACATGGGGAAGGGTACCCAGGACCTCCGTTAGCGCTCCGGAGGAGCGTTTTTAAGGGGGGGGTACTGTGAGGGTTGCCCACTAGAGGGCAGTGTTTTTTAGTTGTAGTTTTTGTTCCTAGACTCAGTTTCCCAGAAGCCTCCTCGGTCAGGTGACGTGGATGCTCACCTGAACTGAGGAGGGTCATTAGCACTTTTATAAATACCTGTTTGTTCTGGGAAACTGGGTCGAGCATTGATTTCTGTTATGTGGGTTTTGTTTTGTTCTTTTCTGTTTTAGTTTAAACAGTATGGTTGGCCTTTTGGTTTCAGGAGCACTTTAAGTTAAGTTTGTATTTGCTTTGATTTAGTTTATGTCTCTTTGTCTCTGTGTCTCCTAGCAGGATTAGCCTCTAGGAGAATTAGCCTTTTGTGTTTACCCTTTTGTGTAAGTAACCCCCATTGCATGTTTAGCTGGTAGTCTGTTTCAATACTAATGAGGGTGATACTAACATGTCTAGAGCTTAGTCTGTCTAGTCTTCGTGTCTGTCAAGTCTCATTGTCTGCTTAGCTCTTAGTCTGTTTAGGTACTAACATCTTTAGCCACTAACCTTTAGAGTTCTTAGTCTGTTTCATACCTAGTCTGCTGTGCACCCTGTCGGTTCATTCCCTTGGGTTTTAGACTACTCGCCTGTTTAGCCATTAGTCTGATTAGCTATGAGCTAGCTTAGCAGCTAATGTGCAGAACAGGTGGTAGGCCTAGCCAAGCCTGTCTTGTGTTTGTTTATCCCTTGCATGCATAGTCCCTTGTGTTTAGCCCTCTAGGCTGTTTAGTATGTCTTGTCTTGTCCAGTTTGTATCCCAATGTCTGTATTGTGTATCAATGTATGTAATCCCTAGTATGATGTCTAAGTGTTTATGAGTTCTGTTTGTATTTTGCTCCAAAGTTTAAGCCAACTTCCTTATTTCATATTTTGTTCATGTTTTGCTTGTTTGTTTTAATATAGACTCTTTGCGTTTCACTGCATCCCCTCTGCATCTATGCCTCAACACCCCGCCCACAGTCCAACACCATAGCAGAATGTGACATACAAGAACTGCGAACCCGTCATGATGCCTGTGGGAAGAGAAAAGGGTCATAAAAGGGGTTAGACACAGCCTTTGGCTTTCATTTCATATATCATCTAATGCAATGTGACTATCTTCCTCCACATCTTACACACACACACACACACACACAGACCTTTGACATCTTTTATAAAAGCCTACAAGCGATTCGTTTTCTCATCCTGTTTGTGGCATGACTGAACTTTGGCCTTTATCATATCCAACCAAGCTCTTTTACTGCAGCATGTGGCATCCCATAAGAGTCTACACGACTGAGTCAATATAGCGTCTTTGCTCTGTTTTAGCGGAATTAAAACAGATGCCAGGTATGCCAGTGTATGCTGTTACCGTGATCAGGTTGGACGGAATTCAGGTTCCTTCAGGTTTCAACCTGGGACTGTCTGATCAGTAGTCCAATCACTGAGCTTCTCCTGCCTCTTGGAGGTCCACCCATACAGGACCTAACTCCACAACCTACGTACATAGGCTCTAGATACTCTCGACGTTGTGTCAGGCTGCCACAGTGGTGGTTTTAAAGCATAGTACAACCAGAGACTAACAATGGTAAGAGATTTAATGGGTTTCTCAACCAGACCTTGCTTTCCTTCCAGGTGTTAATGGAGAGCGATATGATCTTTAAAAAGGTGAATTTTCCAGATACTTGCAAATTAGATTCTTTTACACTACATGCACATCATTAGAAATCATGGAATCATGGAATAAATACAATTTTCACCATTGGTCTACTCGGTCCCTAGTTGGACTATAGAGGGACCGCGATGGATGGATGGATGGATGGAATTCTAACGCTTATGTAGAAAAGGCTTCATCTTCACAAGTGTCTAAGAAGTGTATATGTACACCATTCTCACTTCACCTTCTCTGCTAAGCAAGCTTGTGATTGATACCTGAGCCTCTCTATTTGATGACACAAACCGGTGAGAATTCTAAGAAATCTACTCAGTTTAAGGTTGGAGCCATGTATCTGTAAATATAACCCAGCCCTCATAAAACAAAATGATATATCCCCAATCTGCTGTAAATTCATAACTTTACCCAGTGTTAAATCAGAGCCCAAGCCAACAAGAACCTTCAGTGCCTCGACCTCCAGCCAATCAAAGTCTTAGTGCCTCGCTGCCTCAATAAATTTCTGTCTCAGTCAGTGAGATGCCATGGTGTCTCAGCAGCTCAGGATTTCAGAATCCATGATGTCTTGGACGTTCTTCCACCTCATGCTGTCTATGTACTTTACGGAGTCCACACCAAATAAAAAATAAACCCTCATCTCTACTAGCTCGAAAGTCTCACAAACTTCTCGTAGAGATTTTATTTGTTGATCTTCACAAGACTAACAGAGAAAATGTGTGTGTAAAAAGGGAGAAAACTAAGCCTGTTCTCACGAAGGAATAAGTCGCTGATCAAACAAACTCATTCACGTAGAAGGAGACCTGGCCGGGACCTTTGGCTGAGATAAATCCGAGGCCACCGGGGAGGGATTGTGGGACTCGAGCTCATGAGGGGAATGCACAATCCAAGTGACAGAACCAGGACATACTCTATGGAACGGCAAACATGCAGATCTCAAAATCCTAAGCTATGAGGTGGTTATTATTATTATTATTATTATTATTGTATTCTTGGTCACGTTCTTGAGTTCAGAAATGCAGTAGAATTTCATAATGTCGAGCTGTTTATCTTTAATAAAGAAGCACATTTCAATGTCTCTTCCTTTGCGCCTACTGTATATTTGGAAAAGTCTTATTAAAAGGTTTTTATTTTAAACTCAGTCTTAAAATATAATTTGTATATTATATGGTTTTATGGTTTATTTGTTGTGCTGCCCTTTTGCTCCTTTGAAGTGTATCTTGGACATCACGGTACTTAGAGACATCTCGACAGTCTGAGATACAGTATGATCCATGTTGAAGAGGGAAAAGGTTTAAGCTGAGAGATTGACTTACTCTTTAAATTTTGTTTTATTATAAAGGACTTAAATGAACTGAAAGACCTGATTCTCTCAGAAAGAAAACGCTTTCCTCACTCACATACACACATGACTCACTACCGGCACTCGACTAAACCACATAAATGCACTTTTTTACTACAAATGTACAAAATTCAGCAAATACTGTATAGTTTCATAGCAGGAAGCAGAGAAAAATAAGAGAAAAAGAATTGGTTTACAAAACTGAACATTTCTCCTCAGTTTTTCTGAGGCATTCAGGCTTGTTACCAGATGAAGGTGTTTCCTAGTCGAAGGTGTTTCCTGCACTTGATTGGCTGACTGGATAGTGTTGCTGTTTCTTTCTTTCACCTTCTTGATTGCCAGTCTTAAATAGCTGTGGCAGTGACAATGACAACCCAGACAATACTCCTCTAGGTTTTTGTCTTTTCTCTTAGCCCTCTTTCATGGTTTTGTCTACATGCCGTCCGGCCCATCATGCGACTGTGTGAATTGTTTCTGTGGTAGTTATTTACAAAGTCAAGTTCGATGTCTGATTGTATCTGAACACTTGGAGGTAAAGGACCTTGCTCAATGGTTCGATGGTGGCGACACGATGGCGTCAGGGATCTCTAGAAGATCTAACCCGGGGAACCTCCTCATCAGAAGTCCAACACCTTAACCACTTACAGTAGGAGGGAAAAATCTATCGATTTATCTGAATGAATTGTAAGTGATCGATCTTAAGTAATAAAGCTAGCCTGATTGCTTGCTAGTGTGCATGTGGAGTTAAAGACAAAGTCTGCAACCTTGAACGTCCTTTGGGAAGCCCTTCCTGTTCCGTGTCAGCAGAAGCATCTCTTGGCATTTTAGCCCCGCTGACATGATGGTTCCGGATTCTCGGGTTTATCCCGCGGGCTACTCTGTGACACACACACACACACATTAGATCATACTGGAAAAGAGCACCAAGCCATTTAATGGACATGGATTCAAGGGCATACTTCATACTTGGATGGAAAGCAAGGAGAAATTCACAGGTCAATGCCGCAGTCCTCCAGAGGATAGAATGCTGCCGGACGTATCGACTGATAAAACTCAAGAACAAAACATCAAAAGTATCGAACTGAAAATTTTATTCCAGTCCTGATTTTTTTTTCTTTCTGAGCTCTCACAGTAGGATTTTGTGAAACACAGGAAAGAATCTTGTGGATCAGAAAGAGTTCTTCATTTCTTTGTTTATCAGCGTTTTTTGATCCAAGCACAGATCGTCGCTCTAAAGGCCGTTTAACATGTTTTAAAAATGTTTATTCCCTCTTAACACACTTCAACCCCTCGGGCAAAGCTGGCATATTAACCCTTTCCTTAACTCGAGATAACCTTCGATGCATGTCATTTTCTTTCTGCTCCATACTTTAAGGTTACCATGACAACAATGTCAAGCGAGCCAAGCTTCAGCATGCGAAGGACTGACTGACAGATCTGCCATTTCATCGCTCCTTTTTATCTTTCGATCCATCTTCATCTCTCACCCCCATTCTCAGCAGAGCGAATGGAGGAGGTAAAATTGCCTCCTTTTCAGAGATATGTTCTTTCATGGGGGAAGTGAAGGATGCATGCACACACACGTACACACTCTTGTTATACTTAAGGGGGGGGGGTGCTTTTGTGTACTACAGCCTGCTAGTCTTGAGCATACAGCATTAAACACAAAGGTATCTGTAATCATTATAACAAGCGGAGACGTGGCAGTTAATGTCACGGAGGATGGCATTACTGACATTTATCGACTGACTGAATGGAACACAGCAACAACCAAACTGAACAATTCCAACATACATCCGGGTTACTTAAAAAAAAGACACGCAAACTTTTATTATATTTGTATTTAACACTGTTAAAACGGATAGATTTACACTAGTGATGGGAAGTTCAAATCATTTTAGTGACTCGATTCTTTGAATCTCGTTCATCAAAATGAACAAATCTTTTTTTGAGTCATTTCGTTCTTTTGATCAGAAATAAATTCAAATGTTGCGTTTTTTATAAAAATACCCGCAATACGTCTACATACACAAATTTTGGCTATAGTTCCAGTTATGAAAATATTACAATGTAACTAAGAACATATTATAATAAACAGAATGAGCAGCTCACCTCTTATACCTTCCAATCTGAGTCGTTCGTTCTTTTGAATCTATTGCACTGCATAGCGTCTATGGGAGTCACGTGACAAAAGAATGAACGACTCGAGACTTGAAGACTTATTGCTGAGAATCGTTCGATACTGTTTCCTGTATATAACATACGGAGGTTTTGTGATGCTTTGTGCATGCACGCCCAATAAAAAATGAACGAATCGCTCTCGGAGACGACTCGTTCATCTGAGTCATGTTAAAGATTCGTTCAAAAAGAGCGATGAATAACCCATGAACAACCCATCACTAATTTACACCAGATTTATTCCTCATCTCTTTCTCAATACTTTTATTCTCTAGATGATCCATTTTAAAGGCTTTTTTCTTTTATTACCAGATTTGTTCAGCTACAACATATATATATTTTTTAGGTTGTTGTTGAGCTTGTTTTTGTTTTTTAATGTTTCTCTTCCTGATTTTGAAATGATTGATTTTTGGGAAAAGTGGTGATAAGAGATTGTTGGTAATCGTGATGATTATCAGAGCAGAGTTTGATTATTGGGAGTAATCTCTGATTTTTGATGGGTGATTGGTTTTGGATTGGGTTTGTAAGTGTGATTAGTGATTGATGGGAACAGCATTATTGGGATTTGTGGGATCACCTTTCCAAAAGTCACCCAAAGAGAGAGAGAAACAACCCTAGATACTGTATAACACAAAGGGAATCTGAGTTGTAGATTTCTGAGACAAATCAAACTCACCAGGACTTTTTCGTTGCTGAAAGCTGACATGGGTGCACTGAACTTCTGCACGTTCTTAATCTCTCACACCTACATGCATCAGGAAAGTCGAATCGACTAGAGAGAGGATGAGGGTAAAAAGTGCTTCTCGACATAAGATGTCGTCCCACAGTATTTGTGATTGTGTTCTCCTCAAGTGCCTGAAAGAGCATCGCTAGACTCTTATTAGTGTCCTACAGCTGCATGCGTGCTATACAGTATGTAACGTTCCACCTTTAATTACGACCTTTCATATCCTCAGAGGAACTTAAACACAGGTGGCTAATTTTCGTTATTTACTGTATGTACTTATCTGAGAATGAAAATGAAAAATCTCGAGTAAAATTCTCTTTCAAGGTCTATACTCGCAGTATACCGAGTGATGAAGTTGGCTTCGTACGCCTTCTTGGCTTTTGAGTTGAAATATGCAGTTATTTAGTGGGTGGCAATGTTGAGTCATTATATTAGGGCTGTAGATTAGCATATCTTTTGTTGCTAAGGAGATGGACCAGGTCAAACCAACAGATGTCCAGCTGTGAAAATGGTCCAGTGTTTTTTTTTCTCCTAGATTTAAATTGATCGTGGAGCGTAAGGGAGCTGTGGCATGTAAACTAAATATAAATTTATGTAAACATACTGAAATATGTCATGAAGTAAAAGACATTTATAATTTTGTGGGGTTTTTATGTTCTATTTAAACCTCACTCTTCAAACAGCTGTAGTTATGAACAATAATGATTAGTTACTGGTTTTGGGAGACACTGGTGACCATTAATGGGTTTTTGGGGATAGTGGTGATTGGTAATTGGACTTAATCTCCCAACGAAATGCTTGTACTCTGTACTCCACCTGAACACCACACACACATGCACGCACGCACGCACGCACACACACACACACACACACACACACACAGCGCTACTGATAATGAGTTTGGGCCACTTTTTTTCCATTAATAAATTAAAATATTCTTTCAAAACTGCATTTGTGTAATTTTATGATTTTATATATATACAATGTAGAAAGAAATAAAAATCAGGAACCATCATGGAGTTAGAAAGTGATCTAAAACTTTTTGAATGGTAGTGTACATATGTACTGTGTGTATATACAGTGGTGTGAAAAACTATTTGCCCCCCTCCTGATTTCTTATTCTTTTGCATGTTTGTCACACAAAATGTTTCTGATCATCAAACACATTTAACTATTAGTCAAAGATAACACAAGTAAACACAAAATGCAGTTTTTAAATGAGGGGTTTTATTATTTAGGGAGAAAAAAAACTCCAAACCTGCATGGCCCTGTGTGAAAAAGTAATTGCCCCCTGAACCTAATAACTGGTTGGGCCACCCTTAGCAGCAATAACTGCAATCAAGCGTTTGCGATAACTTGCAACGAGTCTTTTACAGCGCTCTGGAGGAATTTTGACCCACTCATCTTTGCAGAATTGTTGTAATTCATCTTTATTTGAGGGTTTTCTAGCATGAAGCGCCTTTTTAAGGTCATGCCACAACATCTCAATAGGATTCAGGTCAGGACTTTGACTAGGCCACTCCAAAGTCTTCATTTTGTTTTTCTTCAGCCATTCAGAAGTGGATTTGCTGGTGTGTTTTGGGTCATTGTCCTGCTGCAGCACCCAAGATCGCTTCAGCTTGAGTTGACGAACAGATGGCCGGACATTCTCCTTCAGGATTTTTTGGTAGACAGTAGAATTCATGGTTCCATCTATCACAGCAAGCCTTCCAGGTCCTGAAGTAGCAAAACAACCCCAGATCATCACACTACCACCACCATATTTTACTGTTGGTATGATGTTCTTTTTCTGAAATGCTGTGTTACTTTTACGCCAGATGTAACGGGACACGCACCTTCCAAAGAGTTCAACTTTTGTCTCGTCGGTCCACAAGGTATTTTCCCAAAAGTCTTGGCAATCATTGAGATGTTTTTAGCAAAATTGAGACGAGCCTTAATGTTCTTTTTGCTTAAAAGTGGTTTGCGCCTTGGAAATCTGCCATGCAGGCCGTTTTTGCCCAGTCTCTTTCTTATGGTGGAGTCGTGAACACTGACCTTAATTGAGGCAAGTGAGGCCTGCAGTTCTTTAGATGTTGTCCTGGGGTCTTTTGTGGCCTCTCGGATGAGTTGTCTCTGCGCTCTTGGGGTAATTTTGGTCTGCCGGCCACTCCTGGGAAGGTTCACAACTGTTCCATGTTTTTGCCATTTGTGGATAATGGCTCTCACTGTGGTTCGCTGGAGTCCCAAAGCTTTAGAAATGGCTTTATAACCTTTACCAGACTGATAGATCTCAATTACTTTTGTTCTCATTTGTTCCTGAATTTCTTTGGATCTTGGCATGATGTCTAGCTTTTGAGGTGCTTTTGGTCTACTTCTCTGTGTCAGGTAGCTCCTATTTAAGTGATTTCTTGATTGAAACAGGTGTGGCAGTAATCAGGCCTGGGGGTGACTACAGAAATTGAACTCAGGTGTGATAAACCACAGTTAAGTTATTTTTTAACAAGGGGGGCAATCACTTTTTCACACAGGGCCATGTAGATTTGGAGTTTTTTTTCTCCCTTAATAACGTAAACCTTCATTTAAAAACTGCATTTTGTGTTCAATTATGTTATCTTTGACTAATAGTTAACGGTTTTTGATGAGCAGAAACATTTAAGTGTGACAAACATGCAAAAGAATAAGAAATCAGGAAGGGGACAAATAGTTTTTCACACCACTGTATATACACACAGTACATATGTACACTACCATTCAAAAAGTTTTAGATCACTTTCTAACTCCATGATGGTTCCTGATTTTTATTTCTTTCTACATTGTAAAGTTTTGCTGAAAGTGTCCAAAAAATGCATTAATCTCCTTTGAACAGTTGATATTGAGATCTGCTACTTCTGCCCTGTAAAGACTTCATAACGCCTCTAATCTGAGGGGCTGTTAATTGGTCATTTTTCAGGCTGACAACTCTACAGTAAATGAACTTCTCGTCTGCAGCAGAGGTAGGTTTTGGTCTCGCCCTCCTGGGATGGCCTTCATGAGAGCCAGTTTCATTATGGTGCTTGACAGATTTTGCAAATGCACTTGACGATACTGTTCTTGCAAGAACTATTACAGAAAGGCTGACCTCTGTGTCTTAAAATAACATGTTTTTCTTGTTGTTACGTAATTACCTAATTCCATGTGTTATTTTATAGCTTTGAAATCCCCAGTATTGTTGTAGAATGTAGAACATAAATCACTAAACAAAAACAAAGAAATTTGCAAGTGATCTAAAACTTTTGAACGGTAGTGTATATTATATATATATATATATATATATATATATATATACATATAATATATGTATTTTATATTTGTGTAATATAAAAATTTGTCCAATTATATAAATCATTGATGTATGACAAATATGCAAAAAACAACAACAAAAAAATCAAATACTTTTTCATTGTACTCTACAACCACAATAAATTGCAGCGCTAAAGATTTCAAGGATTGTAAATACGGTAGAGATGTATTTTTTTTTCAATGCAGAAAAAAACAATCTGACATTTTTTATTGCAACAAGGTTTTATTTTCAGTTTCTGTAATTCAATATGTTATTTTGCTTTGAGGAATTTTAGTGCTGTTATACTTGCACAAATCACTCTCTGTGTTACATCTTTATTGACCAGGGCCCGGTTTCTCGATAACGCACACTATTCCCGCGCTAAGAAGACTCTTAAGATATGTCTTACGTTAAGTGATAACTTTTCTAAGAGTATTTTTCGAACTGTCTCTTAGGACTTCTTAAGTCGCTGCCTCTTACGTCCGACGTTACGCGGCGCTGTCTACAGTGAAGGTCCTGAATTAGCGGACATCGGTTGCTCAGGAATCGATTTTTCACTTTTTCATGACAGTGTTAAGAAAGACGGCACTTTCTATACAAATTAAACATTGCACTAAATTATTTTAATAGCATTTATTTCGTCATGGGTTAACTTAACAATAACATGCCATAATAGACAAATATATAAATTAATATAAATTAATTAATTAATTAATATCGCTAATATTTTCATGTAACATGTGGCCGTGAAACGAACCGGGTATACAATCATAGTTGATGGACAAACAGCTGATAACACTCTTCACCAGCTTCAGAAACAATGTGAAGTGTCAGTTGTTGGGGTTGTATAGCGCACTTATGGAATGAATACGATGAGATGACAGAGTGGAGGTTTAATACCCCTATCTCACACGCGGGGCCCGTAAGTGCGGTTCATTATGATTCGGCGCGAGTTTTGATGCTGTTATTACGTTTCCATTTTACCACGCAAAAAAAATAAACATGTTTAACATGTGAAAGCTCGCGGACCTTGTAGATCTTCGCGGACTGTCGGGCGCCGGTCACTCGAGGCGGCTCACGGTGCCTAATACCCCTCTCTCACCTGTGCGGCCTGACTCATCTCCGTGAGCTGCCGCGATTGCCCACGACGTTCCTTTAACGTTCCGCGAAGTTCTGCAAGCTTCCGCGAGGACCAACAAAAAACTAAACGTTGAATTT